>JAOWBB010007583.1:4587-110865 GCA_028565995.1 Ricinus marginatus
TTTTCCCCCCCCCCCCCCCCCCCCACTGCGAAAATTAACACTCGCCCACATCTCGTTAGATCTTTACGTGTTTTGAAAGCCTGCTTTTCTCATTATCTATAAAATTTAATACCGTCACCGGTCATACATGTGAATGACGCTCGGAAGGTAGCACCCCGAACATTAATATGCATTTTCTGAATTAAAATTATATCGCTTTTGCCAGTCGTAAAAATTTGTTACGTATCGGATCAGCATCGCTTATTTATTTAATCTCTAATATTTTTATATTTTTTTTTTTTTTTTTTTGCGGAACACGTTTTTCACAACAATCACCTCATAAATTCAAACCGCACCTAACGATAAATGCATTTTAATTCTGGAGGCATCTTAGTAAAAAATACTGAGGTGGTTGAACGTCAGCTAAATTGATTTTTTTTTAACCTGTATAAAAAATGATTCAAACAATGGAGTATGCATTGGTCCGCACATGATAAGATGTCGGCGAACGCTTAAGCATGTAAACAATTTAATGTTAATATTAAAATGTTAGTGTTTTTTTTTTTTCGGTATATTCATATCAATATATATTCTACTAAGATTGAATTATGTATATAATAAATAACTTAGGTATTGTCAACAAGCATTATATCGCATGCCGTATATATTTTATTCTTTTTTTACGAACTTTATAATGAAATTCTGAATTTATAATAAAAGTACGCCCTGTTACCGCGGCGTATCAATTTATAAGAGAATTATTTTAGTTTTCACTATATTTATCATTAGACATTATATACGTGAGAAGAATATGAAATTTAACAATCAAATTTATTTTTTCGCTCTGATAATAGTTAAATAATATCTTACAAAAGTGCTTACGAATTCAATAATATTTGTGCTTGCATATAAGAAAATATATATATATACACAAATCATTACATCAGATTGCGTTTTCAGTTTTCAATACATTTGTTATCTTAACAAAAACCAAGCGTCGATCTTTGGATTGCTTAATAGTAAACAATTTCCATAATGACACATAAATAAAAAAAAAAAAGGAAAAACTTTATAATCCCGGAATATTCATTGTGCTGTGAATCGATGATAATTTTGAGTTCACAAAAACGGACTTGCTCCTTTGAATTTGACATGACGAAGCTTTCAAATGCTTTCCTTATATGCGGGGCCGTGTTAAAATAATTGCAGCGTTCCGGAATTTAGCCGGAAGGAAGTCGAGGCAAAAGGGAAGGAATGAAAATTAATATATATGCAAGTAAGCACATGTGACTGATCCATAAATTTTGTAACAATTTTCACATTTTCCCTTCACGTTGCAAATCGAATCACTTGAGAGATTTTTTTTTTTTTTTTTATTTATTTTTGAGCTTTTTGTCTCTGTGGCAATTTAAAAAGATAAATATCCGACTTTAAAACTACGTTAAAAGATCTATAAAATTTATATATATATATATATATATGGCTTTTTTATAATTGGTTATAGTTTTCGTTTCTGAAGTAGATATTATTTTGCCCATTTTGTAAAGTAACTTATGTGCCGTGAAACTAAATTGCCTTATTTATTTTCGAAATAACGCAGCTCGTAATATTTATTATAATAACGGTTGCCGCAGTGCGTTATTACTTGACTTATTTTGCATATTAACCAGAGCTCCAGATTTTAACAATAAATTTTTCACGATTTTCAAGGTAATAGAGAGAAAATCGAAACTGGTAGTTGATGTGGGTATCTAATCCGTTAGTATAAACAAATTTTCGAAATTTATAAACAAACAATGGTCGATTGAAGAAGGAAACGGATATACTGACAAATGCTTATAAAAAAAAAAATATAATGTTACGACCTTTCCAGGGAGTTTACGGTGTGTAAAAATCGAATAAAGATTTTGATTGCGATTCAGAATGTGTGACTTAGTCAGTAAAGCAAATGGACAAAATTTGTATGTGACTTTGCAACCCAGAACCTTCCAACTAATCCATGCCGATGGATGGAAGTTGGCGCTTTCGAATCTTAAGGATCTGACTCATGAAAAGCTCTTTATGTAGCACGCCTGATAAATTTGCCAAATAACATGAAAAATAATTTTGGATTTGTATAACGTTTAAGATTACGAATTTTAAATTTAAAAAGTTTTTTGAAAGGCTTTAGCCTCGTCGTCGACAATTACTTTGTTTCTGCTATGGATTTTAAATATATCATATGTCGACAATTGGTATACGGTCGTCGGAAATACGTAAACCAAAAAAACGAAGTTAACGAATAAAAAGCGAAAACATTTAAATTACGGTGTTTTCTTCGGTTTTGCTTTATATTTCGAATCCTTTAATATGTCGGACCATTTTTTGGTCAAAACTAAACGTAAAACTGAAGCGATTGAAATTTGAAGATATGAGAAAGTAGTAAAACAATGATTTTTTTTTATGTTTTTGTTTTCAGCGGAACGTTTAATTTACGATTTCGAATACAGAAATAAAAATTTTACTGTACAAGAATTTCCGCAGTGGCGAAATCAACAAGAAACGCCCAGAAATCAGAGTCCATGTCAAGAAATTCCCAACTCTCTCTCTCTCTGCCACCACCTTCATTTAAACTTCGAATCCACGATTCCTCCGTAGATTTTTCCCCTAAAATTCCTTCGGAATCTTCGCTGATTTTGTATTTTTCCCGGCTTTTAGTCTTTCACCAACAAAAACATATATTTTTGCTGCTTCCATCATCAATCATTCCGCACAAAATCCTCGGCCGTTGGTTTTCCGCGGTTTCCAGCACAGCGATGAATTCTAAACTTCGATTGGATTTCGAAAATGGTCAATACCCGACCGCCTCGTATCATTCATGGTGAGGCGTTAAAACTGAAATTCAGATATTTCAAAAACTTCACCCCTCAGTGGTTTCTACTAACTTTAAAGCGAAAATCTTCTGTAATACAGTATATACATAGTGATATAATATTCTTTTCCTACATCGCTAGTAGCGAGGAAACAAATTCTTTTTAAGAAGAAAATTTTCTCGCAAATAAAGAAATTTTGTGTGTATGTAATTGGAATCATCAACTTAAAGGATAAGTGCGTTTTACGGATTGAGACGGCCACTTCACGAATAAAAAAAGTTTGCAATTGACTGAAATATATGCCCATTCTAAACAAATGATTTGTCCACGTGAAAGATAAGATAATAAAGATGCAGCTGATCTGAAAGTCAACCTTTGAATGTACTTATTGCGTTTGGGAATTCCTATAAAAACGAAAATATTTCAGCAATAAGAAAATATTTCTTCAACAAAAGTACAGTCGCTTGGCATTCGCGGAGGAATGAAATTCACCAAAGCCCATCTATTTGTATTTACAAATCACAAAATTTCAAGATGAAAGTTTGAATAATTTTTGTCCCAATCCTTACCAGACATCATTCATTTTCAGACCATTCCGATATTATTTATTCGCTCTCCGAATATGATCGCAATTCCGAGATTTCAGAAAGATTAAACTTCAGTTTTTCCACCCTCGAGATACAATTAATCAGCACAAAGAGTAATATTTAGAGAACGGATCATTAGAAAAAGTTTCCCCGAACCGAATCCAAACTTGTGAGAAACTTTTTGCGCGCGCATTTGTACGTTCATCTGTCTAAGTAGATAAATGAAGTCTCAAAACTTTTTGAAGGCACCCCGCATATCCATCCCTCAAGATAAAATCCTTTTTTAAACCGGAGAAAACTGAGACGATTATAGTTGATCGCAGAATTCGAGTTCCTCTACTCCATTAAATAGATTATCAACTTTACGACAGATTTTCTCCCTAATCCCTGGACTCATTAATCTCCGGATTAAATAATTCTTTCGATTTTTATGGCGCGTTACGATTAATGCCCTTTCTTCTTATCCTGCCGGGTATTTTGCCTCCGCTATTACTACATTTCTCCCGGTGCAACGGATTCTAAAAAGATAAGAACAAAAAAAAAAAAAAAAAAAAAAGCTCTGCATATTTTCTTATGAATTTCTTGTTGTAAAGCTTTATCGCATTTTTCACTTCCCTGCAATATAAACAATCCTTTAAAAAGATAGACCGAGCGCGACACCCATATGCGAAATCGCCTCGCTTGATAACTCTCTTTCAAAAACGTTAATTAATATTTTTTTTTTGTCCTTTTTCTCTGTGTACATATAGATATGTACATAAAAATCTTTTTTTTTAAAATCGTGGAACGTTTCGTATGCCAGCGAAATTTACATTAATATTATTTAATTGGACCTTACCAAGGGGAATATTTTTTAAAGATTAAAAAAAAAAAATTCATTTGATTTTGCTGCAAAAGGAAAATCTCGGGCTTGGCAGAATGTAAAGGGGGTTTGCCTTTTTTGAAGACAAAATGAGTATTTAGTTCCCAGGAGACTAAAGCTCCGGATTTCTCTTTTATTATTATTATTATTATTATTATTATTATTATTATTATTAATTAGCAGAAAACTTTTGGGGATCGTCCCGTATGAGAATAAGTTGATAACGATTCTTGTGTGATAAACTAAATGTCGGTATTTTCCTTCTTTCGCCAATAAAACAATGTTTTGTGACAGAAAGCAGACACTGTTGGGTGATATCTAAAAAATTCATTTTAAACGATCGCTCGCCCAAAGAAAACTGCTTTAAAATTAATTTTTATTTTTTCCGGCAGCAAATGAAATTTTATATATTTTGCATCTCCGCTTTCGCTTACCTGTATTCCGGAATTCAAAAATTTTCCTTCGAATCTGTTACCTTCTTCGCATCATCTTTAAATTATGCTTTTCCCTGTTCTTCGGCAAGATTATGGAGCTTTTCCCGCCCGGCGAACCGGCAAAAGCCTTCTTTTATTCAAATCGATGTCACATCCCGATGACAGCATTTTTCAGATGTCATCCCCAATCTGTTCGGATGCAATCCTTGAATCAGGCTGCGGATGGAATTAACCTGAGTTAAGGCATTTTTAACGCACCGCATACTCCGGGAGTGAAAACCTGAACTTTGCTGCTGAAACATATTGCGAACGATTCGGAAAATCTGTTGTGGTGGAACTTTGGAAAAGCATGTAGAAGGAACGAAGGCTGCCATTATTATCACCGACAAAGTTATTATCGGTAGCACTCATTTTGCATGCACCGATGGGTGTTGTCCGAATTTTTTCGCTGTCGAGACATTTAAAAATTGTATTGCCATATAAATCTGGGCCGGTTTTGACAAAATTTCATGCAACCGCGTAAAATAATTTTGACGCGTATGCCGCAGCTTTTAGTTTTTTTTAATCATCAAATATTTCTAAGGTTACGCTAAAGATGAGAATAAGATTTATTTGCTTCGATAATGTGGCGGTTGAAAAAATAACTCTGTAATAATGGAACTGCTCCTTGTAATGGTGAATTTAATTATATTTTGATGGCAAACAATCGCTGATGGAATACCACTCAAAGTTCTTTGATTTCAGAAAACAAGCTTAAAATTCCGAAATAAATCAAATTTTAGTTTGACAAATGTAAAATATAAAAAAAGAAAGGTAAATATCCGTCGTTAAAAACGGGAAAATTCAAAAATAAAAAATATAAATTTCATGCAATATGGAGTTTTAAGCGTCAAAAGGGTTATTAATTTCTATCTAACAATTGTCATTAATCAAGAGAAGTTAGTAAAACGCGTTTAAGGCAGGGCTTCAATTAAACGAGCCGTGAAGTGCTTCGTTTTAGAAAATGTTTTCGGATATAAACTGATTATTATTTTTATAAAAATTAATATTGGAAATTTCATGGGCCTTATAAAAGTTTCGTAATCCGTGACTAAAATTAAATGTTTCCTTCTTGCCGCAGACTTTAGAACATTTCTTTTTTCGCCTATGCGTGAATGATAATTTTTTTTAATTTTAACGTTTTCCAATATATTTTCCGTGGAAAAATTTTTACCTTCCCGACCCGACGCAGTTCGGATGTGGCGAGTCGAAGCGACAGAACAAACGTGAAATAAAACGCTAAAAGCAGCGCAAAACCCTCATGAAATGTAAATTCGGATTGCTTCGGAATTTTCATATTCTTAATCGAAAAAAGGAAAAGCCCGGGGACGGAAGCGATTTCGCATATTTCAAGCACCTTGGGAATATTATTCAATCTCACCTTAGAAGATACGGCACACTGACCACGAATTTCGAATTAAACCTTTGTATTTCAATAAAAAAGGTCCTGCTGAGGTCTCATAAAAAAAATAGGAAGGAAATTGAAGGAGAGACAGGAGATGCTTTTCCGAAGGAACGTGAAAAAAAAAAAAAAAAAAAAAGGGAAAAGGAGGCGGGAGCCAAATCCGTGGATAGACGGTCGGGCCGTGGTTAACTTACGGGAATGATCGGCGTTTCTGTCGGTCGGGGAAAGCGAAAGCTGCGGCTTCGGCGGGTATCCCATAATAATTGGACCCGACGAGACGTCTTGAATGTGGAATGAAGGTGGAAGGGAGATCCTGCTGATGCTGCCGCAGCGCAGGAAGAAAAGTAGAAAAAGAGAAGGAAGAAGAACAAGAAGAAAATACTTATGTTAAAAAGAAAAGTTTGAAAATCGATATTTGTCGAGATCGTGACTTTTTCCTTCTCTATTTTTCCGTCTCCATTTCCCCCAAGTCCTGCGGATTTCTCCTTCTTTACCTGCAGCAATTAAGGACTTTTTTCGTTTTTTTTTTTTTTTTTTTTTACGGCAATTTAAATTTAATTGTACCATAATAAATGAAGGAACGAAGAGGACCGGGGCGAGGCAGGAAAAAGAAAAAAAACTAATTTTAAAAGAAAAATTCGATTTTTTCCTTTTTGAAATTCAAGAACTGTTAAACTTTCAGAAGTGTATTTTAATTGTTTCCAATATCATAAATCTTTTGGCGCGAATAAAACTCGCGCAATCGTTACCGGTAGGTACCTAAATTTAAATTACGAACTGCAGCAATAACTACAAGTTAAAAAAAAAAATAATAATAATAATAAAGGCACTGCAAAATGCATTTCTCGATATTCGCGGCCACTCTCTTCAAAAATTCGGTGCCCCGATCCTTCTCCAGTTCTATGTGCGTGAGTATTCCGTAACTCCCCGCGTCACTTATCCACATATATTCTGCTTAATTCCCTCCTTTTACGAGATGAAGGAAGAAAAAATAGCAAAATGCTGCCGTTGCGCACTAAGGAAACGTTCCTGGCTTTTAGGTTTCTTCCCGGATATTATGAATCTGCGAGATAATCCTCTTAAATCTTGATTTATGATGAAGAATCCCCGAAATCCGGAGAAAATCGTTTTTCCAGCTGGCAGGATTCGACGCTTCAATCGCATGAAATCTAAATCATCATTCCGTTCGATTTACCTACCCGTGCTCCGTCCCTTTTTCTGTCTAATTCCCCGTTTCTGGTGATATCCGAACGCGGAAAATTCATCAGCTTTGCATTTTATTCAGGAGACGACCGCATTAGTCGTTAATGAAAAATAATAAAAGTTATATAATAATTGTTTAAATATTTAATCCCGCGGCGCAAATTGGAAAAAAAAAAAAATTTCCACTCAAAAAAGAAACCCCCGCCCCCCGGGCCGCACCCGTATTATTATTAAAATTTTATTACTAACCTGTTGAGAAAATTCACGGGAAAATAAAAATTGATATTGAACGAAGCTTCAGAAGGGATGAATCTCCTGCGCCGATCACCATTAGAGAAGACCTTTAGGGAAGGGCAGAGCGAAACTGCTTCCACCCCAGCTACTTGAAGGCTCTCGAAAATCATCTTCAGGAAGCACAGGATGACTGAGGCAAAAGGAAAACTGACGACTGAATGGGAATAATTAAAAAAAAAAAAGAAAATTATTTTGCCTCGTGCAATTAAATGGGAAAAATTTAATGAGGCAATGCCAGACGAGCTTTTACTTTCCGTTGCGTTTTTCGATTATGGAAAATTTCAGGATCTTTAAAAACCTTATGCGAAGGCAGATTGAACAGGGAGAAACGTTGCTGCTACCCCGCTTTTATATCGGTTGTCACCGCGTACAAGCTACCCTTAAAAAGTTTGACCGGCGAAAAATAATTTACAATTCAAATGTGCAAAGTATCGAGAGCGAGGAAGGTGTTATAGTAAATGGATGTACGCATTCGGATGCGGTTTTCCGGACTCGAACCGAATCTCGAACTTTGGGATCTTTTCTTCTTTTTTTCTCCTTTTTTTATAATGTTTGCCCAAGTGTTGCCCAACTACCACTCCTGGAGAGGATTTTCCACCGGTGAAAAAGGGGTAAAAAGTTGATGGAAGTTCTCCTCCTGTTCCTTAGCTAACGCTCACCTTGCAAAAATTCCTAACATCTCAGCCAGTAAAACGATCCCAAAAGAAAATAAATAACAAGCCTTATGAAGAAAGCACACACACACACACACACACACACACACACACACACACACATATATATATATAGATCTAATTTTCCGTTCACCCACAATAGCTTAACAACGATACGCGGTTATGACAACGGCTTGGAATCAGAATCGAAAACTTTTAACTTATGCAACAGTTCCATTATCTTCTATTTAAAAGTACAAAAGTTTAGAAACTTTTTTTTTTTGGTCATATAAGAAAAGGCTTACTTACACAACTTTGAATTGCCGTGTTCGGAAAATCGGAAGAATGCAGTTTTAGAACTTAAAAAGTTTTTTGAGATTAGAGAGTTAAGGATTGTCACCAGAGACATTTAAGATGAGAGAGAAGACAAAAATGTTTTTATTTTCGCGCGTGCAAGGAAAGGGTGAAATGCAGCATACCTTGAGGATTGCTGTTTTCCGTGTATGTCCGGAAATTTTCCGCTTAAGTAACATTCCAACGAAAACGCTTTGCTTTTCCACGGGAAAAATTTTCGCAGCGCGCCTGCAACGAGTCTTTTTATTAGTCACTGCTTTGCGCAGCGGCGATATCGCTGACGGTGAAGCTTCAAGATGAGGTTAGGTTGATTTAGGTGAAAACTTACGCATCGAGAAACAGTACAAACACATGTCGGATATAGTTAACAGTCAAATTCGATAATTCACAAATTATTTTGACTTTTTCACTGGGCGGCCATCGAAATCCTCTTCTCTCTCGCACGCAGGGAGATTTTTCCGAATTAAAATTTTTGACACCGAAAAGTTAACGACACGACTTTTTTTATTTTTTTATTTTTTTCCTTTCTTTCCTCCACGTTTTCTTAAGCGCTTTTGAAAAACGCTTATTTTTAGCTAGAGCTGACAAGTCTGAGGCAGTAAAAAGTTTAACTGCTTTGGCAAAATTTCCATTTCACAGGTAATAAAGTGAAGAAGCTGAAAGCTTAGATTTACTGCTGCTGCTCCTCCGAAAACCCGGGCGTCCCCCTGTGCCGGGAGCCCTCCAACGAGGGTGTGTCGAATCGGCAGCGTTCAGCGTTTGCCGCGTTATTCCGGGGTAACGTTTAAGATAAGCCGGATGCGGAAATTTGAGCACGGCCGCAGCACCCGGAGCGAGATTCTTCCGCGACAGGAGAGGTATGCGCAGCTTCCGTAACGAGCTCCTTCACATTACTCTTTTACGACGAAATAAAATGACGCCCTTCGGCCTCGTCCAAATGACAGGAGTCGAGTTTTATTTTTAATTATCATCAGGGCGATGAATTCCTTTTTAAAAAAAAAAAAAAAGTAGGAAAAATAAATAAAAAAATGAATAAAAACCGGCATAAAACTTCTAAACGGCCAATTACTTACTTTGGTTTAATTTCTTCTCGCGCATAAAATGAAATTGTATTAGTTACTTTTTGTTCTAAAGATAGTCTTTGTTATAACAGATTCTCATTTTCCTTAATTAAGATCGGTCCCAGGACGTTAAACTCGGAATGGAGGTGTTAAGAAAAACGGATCCTTCATTACCAACCCTTAAGAAAATCAGCTTAGGATGCGAAATGCCAAAATCTGCAGCGTGTAACATCGCGAATTGAACGAGTCGCGTAAACGAAATTTGCTTTATATCCTTCCCAAGTAAATTTCAAGCCAATTTTAACTTATTAAAAACAATTTCCGCTGCGACTGGCTTGAAAACGTCCCCGCGCCGGCGCTGACGGAAGAGGAGAATTTTCAAAAACTGCACGTTCAAACACTCTCCTTTGGGCGTCGGTCGAGGGCAGCGGCCTTTGTGATACGGTTGGAAAATCCGCGGAAAATGGGAAAAAAAAAAAGAAATCAACCCCCTGCGGAATGGAATCGTTAGTTTGAATGACAAAACTTTAAAATCAGATAATGCGGGGGTCGAGGGAGGAAATGGGGACTTGGGAAAAAAAAAAGAAGAAGGAAGATGAGAGTATTTATAATGGTTTCATATTTAGCATGCGGATCTTTTCAATGTTCATCATACGGCCAATTAAGTCAGTCAAACTCGTGTCATGGAGACACCCCTTGTCCCTTGAGGATAAAGGTTTTATATTCAACCCCTGAAAACACTGTCGCATCTCCTCTCGAAGTGGTTCAAACTGATGAATACTAACTTTTGCTCCCTGCTTTTTTGAAATTTTTATGATTTTCGGCAAATGTATTCACCCGCAGATACTAAACCAGGATTGCGTGTTTATGGCGCATAATAAGATATTCGTTCGCGCTGACGCTAAGGGAGACGCCTGATTTAAATATGAAGATAGAATATTGCCATTTTCATATTGTAAAAAGAAAAAATAAATAAAGCAATCGAATTATTTAACAATAATTCGTCTCATAATCTCACATGCCAATAAAACGGAATTATTTTACGGCGCAAAAAAAAAAAAAAAAAAAAAAAAGAAACCATTTTCCGCGACTCTCCTCTCCCCGGAATACGCGAAATTTGTTCGGAAACGACCGAATTTCACTCAAGGAATACCCGGTCAGGTATCGATCCTGCAGGTTAGGTTGAAATTTGATTCAATTTAAAAAAAAAATTTAAATGTTTCACCGCGCAACATTTACGAATGATTAACGCTAAATGGGAGGAAAATTAAAATTATCGAAGCATAAGAAATGAACTTAATGAATTTCTTCTGCTTTCTTGTGGCCCGGGAAAGCGGGAAAAATCATTCGCTCGCCGCTGGGAATTTCATTTCCCTTTTTTTCCCTCCGTTCATTTCAAAGGAAAATGAAGGATTTCCGTTTGTTTCCCGAGGAAGGGCGCAGCCTTTGGCGCAAGCTTACGTGCAACCAAAATGCTTCCAGCGTTGTTCGGGCATTTACGCTTCAGCCGCCGGATCTCCGAGAGATGCTCCTCGTTCAGGTTCGTCCTGACAGCGAACAAATGCAGCTTCACATTTCCCCGGAATACATGCCTGTCTTTTGGGATATTCGCGAAAAGGAATGAAATGCGCGGCGTCGCTGCTGCATTCTCCGTCCTCACCTTGCCACGTTAAAAAATATATTTTCTCCGTCTTGAGAGATTTATATGTGCAAGTGAAAATCCATGTGAAAAAAAATAATAATAATAATAATAATTACTTAAAAATTATTCTAAACGAAATTCCTCATTCAAATTTATTAATTTTGTGAATGATTTTGCTGCTTTTCCCTCTCTAAAAACAAATCCGTGCCTTTTTCGAATTTAACCGATATTAAATATGAATAAAATATTTCTTTTTATCAACACCGAAAAGAACGAATGAATCTTATGCTTTGAATTCCGTAGTTCTATAAAAAAAGGAAAACTTATCATTTTTCACTTTTCCGCTTCTTTAAGAAAAAATTTTCCACATTTAAGGTTTCTTCTTATATTTAATCGTTGTAAACTGCTGCGTAATGAATATCTCCAGTAAGTATGAAACTTTTTCAAAGCCGTCATTAATTAAAAACTTTCATATATTAAGTTCAGAATAAAATATACAGTAAAAGCAAATATGGGCTCCTGAGATAAACGGACGAGTAAAAAGACACGACTTATGGAGTAAATGTGAAAATTTGAAATATTTCCATTTAATTTTTTCTCACCTGAAACCAGATGAGATATTTTCAATCTGATATTTTTCTTATTATATTTTAAATAAAAGGTAAAACTAAATACAAAAAATGAAAAACTGTGCGAACTTCGAATTTACATGATTGAAAATTTAAGATTTAGTTACCAGATTAATAAAGGCAATGATGTATGATAAAAAATATCCGTATTTAAAAATTTTGTAAAACAATTTAAGAATTTGATTCGTTTTATTTTGTGCAAGTACGAACTTACAAAAATTAATTAATGAATTTTCTGCAATTTTTTATATGTAAAACAGAAGAGTTGAGGAGTATCAGAAAGAAGGAAAATCTTATATTAGCACAAACTGAACGTAATGAACAATTAAAGAGGACGGAGAAAAAAAATACGATTTAGTATTTTTATTTTTAACATCAAACAAAATTTCCATTTTTTTCAACGTAAAGAATAAAAATTTGTGTAACAACATATGGGATATACTTATTAAGATTTTAATATATGGCAGTAAAAGAAAAAGTCAACATTAAATTTTAATGGAACGGATCAAAAAGAATGTAAGAATAAAATATAATGCAACGTATCTATAAAAAAAAATAGAATAAATTCGAGCTTTTAAAATATGTTAACGTACACGAGATATAAAAATTCGGAAAAAACGCATAAAAGGTGAAAAATTTCATTTGTAAGAGTTACAGAAATAATAATGGAAAAACATGTAGTATCTTTCTGAATATTTAACAGCGCGACGGACAGCAGAATTAAATCGATACGTGTCATTAAAAAACGAATGGATCGTACATTTTACTAATACGAGAAATAACTTCAAATTTTTATATAATGTCTCTTCAGAGTCATTTTTGACGTTAGCCAAGTTGTTGGAGTATATTTTGCGATAATACTTTTCAAATCCGTATCAAGTTCTATGGCTCTTCTTCGCTTTTCCATGTCCCGCTGCCCGCGCGTTTTTCCGCAAAAGTTTCACGGTTGCAGCGAAAGAAAAAATTTCACGGAGCGTCATTAAAGGCATTTATATATATACGCGACATGTTGTAATTCAAGTTGATAAAGCTTTTTGTTGGACTAATGAAAATGGCCATAACTCTTACTGAAAAAAAAAAAAGTAAATATTATATTATAAATAATGAAAAATAGGGGTAGCGTATATTAGGGGTTGAGTGATGTGAGGCATGCAGAGGGGAAAATATGAGGACCTCACTGACGGTGAACCGGAACCAGCCGATGGAATTAATAAAGTTGCGAATCTGGAAATTATGTGCCAGGCAGAATGCGAAAAAATTTATCACTTTTCCCTCCGCTTCCTTCCAGAGCGGTCAATTCGATAAATAACGCCAAGCAGAAGCCATTTGCCAGAGCCCACTTCCCGATGTCTCAATCCGTGCAGGAAGTTACTTTAAAAAGAAATATATAAATTTACTCCGACGTTTTTTAATGTTTCCGGTAACGTAATTTCCAGTACGGTTTTTCTTTATTAATCCATTGTTGAGCGAGACGTACAATGGAAACGAAGTTTTTCCCCCTTAAAATCCCTTGAATTTTAAATTTATAAATTCGATTCCATTGTAAACTCCTAATTTTCATTCTTAAATTTTGTAATTCGGACTTAGACGGTCATTTACATTTTCTGTAAAACTTTTCCGCGACGCTAAGTTACACATTCCGCTGACATAATATCTGAGTAAACTCGCATAAAACTAAATTACTTATTCGGAACCTTAACTGTTCGAGGGAGCACGATGGATACGACTTCTCTATACGAGCAGAGAAAAAGGAGGCAAGATAAGGGATTGAATGCTTCGGTATTGTAGGCTGGAAAGTAAAAATCGGTCTATCAGAAGCAAATAAATGACTTAAGTTTATCAAATCGAGCCCCGTTTACCTCCCTTTGAAATCGAAAACTCACTTTTCAACACTCATTTATGGAATTTTCGATTTTCTTCCGGCGCTGATGCTCCGCCGGGTGTATTGGCTTCCGTTATCTCAATACGAATATTTGTACATGTATCCTGAAATCTCATCGTTGTAATATGTATCAAAATATTCAATCCGAAAATGATTTGTTAAAACTATTGCAAATAACCTAACCTAATCTGTAGTAAACTACAGGCGTTTGCGATTGAGGGTGATCTTTAAATATGTAATATTTCAAGCATCAGCAATTGGAATAAAATTAAAATTAATGCAGTAAAAGAATCGGTGGCTTGCTTAACGTTCCAATGCGAAAATTAATTTCAGTTTTGCTGTATGATTTTGAAACATCAACAGTGAATGTCGTTTATAATTTGCCAGTTTTACGTTCGCCTCTTGCAACAATTGATAAATTACCCATGTTCATACCACTGAAATGCATGATAGCATCACCCAGCGTTATCATAAATGTAATGCAAAATATCAATATCTTTTTTCCTTTTTACCAAAATTAACGTGAATAATTTAATTTTTTACGGAAATTAACGGCAACATAATTAAACATCGTGATTCAAGAATCAGTGTATTATCAAATGAAGCATTTGACATTATCTTTTTGTAAGTTATACTTGCGCAGGGAAATTATATATTTGTTTTCGCGTCCCTTTCACCCGTGAAATTATATTTGCATACATGTTTTATAAATGATTTTAGTTTTTTCTTTATGAATGTTCGGTTAAATTTACTGCGTTTAATACATGTTTTATATCGGAATCAAGGTGTGGAATTTTAATCTTTCATTGTGTAGATGCATCAGAATGCTGCGGTTAGATTGAAATAATATCTATCTAATGAAATGAGAATTAACTGAAAGAGTTTTGGCGGACGGAGAACGTCTGATCTATATACACATACACATACACTTTCTTTTTACATAACATCAGTATATTTTCCCAAATTACGTTCTTAGCGCACATATTTTTGTATTTTTTTTTCCTCCCAGTTCATAATAATAGCCTTTTCAACCTCCATCTTCAGATTGACATTTTCTTCTCCCATTTTATTGTGAACAACGTTTTAATTCGGGAAATGGTTGCATTGAATTTTCACGGGAGGTGCAAATTTTAATTCCAGCAATATTCATTCACCCTACCCTTCCTCCCGTCAAATACCTTAATGTGCCCGGAAAGGAAAAAAAAAAAAAAAAAAAAAAATAGGTAAAGAATTGTCTCACGTAAGTTCGAGAGAGTTTGCTTTCCTCCTTCTTTTTCATTTTCAAATGATGGTGCAGTGCCTTGGGTTTTGCTTTCACAAGGAGAAATTCCCCAGACTCTGGATGTATTCCTGATCGTACTCTTTTTATAAAAAAAAAAAGTCTATTTTTTACTATATTTTTGCTCTCTTTCCAAATGAAAAAGAAAAAAAAATATATTCCTTTTCTGATGTAAAAGTTATTTACTCAATTGTTAAAGACCAATTCGTTCTTGTATGTTATACAGCATTCTTTTTTTCTTCCAAATATCCGCGGCACATATCTCGAGTAGTATTTCTCTATTCGTTAACCGAGAGACACACGTTTTAATTCCTATCGCAAGTCAGTAAATATGCACATCATAATATAATAAATGATTATATCAAAAGCAACGTACGTTATTCGAATCCTTATCTATATTTTATTTTATTTTTTCTTTGTCCACATAATTTGTCCGGTTCTTTTGCTAAATTTCCATGTTGGTCTTCATTTAAAATGGGAGTGATAATTTTCAGTTTTTGCCTCGTTTAATTCCCGAGCAGGAGTTTTCAGCCGGTGATCGGCTGAATGATCAACTAATGCCTGAAGCCGGCTATCAGGAATCGTTTAATAATAATCGAAAATGTGAGAACGATTGTTTTTTTTTGTTAAATACGAGACTGCTTACGGATTCGGCAACATGATCGAGAACCAGCGAAGCTCTCGTTCATTTATATGGCTGAGAAAAAAAAAATGTCAAACAAAGAGCCAATTTGATTACACGATTCCGGCTTCATTTCACCACACATCGGGGCTTAATTAATCACGATATCGGACGGCAAACATTCCTCATATTTGTTGCTGGAGACTCTCAAGCGATGGCGGATTCCAAACATCGCCGAACTGAAAGTTAAGCGTTGATTCCACAAGAGAACCTAATTTTTGTAAGCGCCTCGACCTGGGTTCAGGTACACGTTTTTTGGGAATGGCAAAATGCAAAATCCATCGCAGACTAATGAAATATTACAACTTCCAAAAAGTTCCAGGCTTCGTCCCCGGTTCCCCCATTGCAGTGCATCTTAAGGAGGCCAGCGGGAAAAGTGTCATTAACTGCAAAACATCTGAGGAGGAGAAGCAAAAAACCATTTAGTTTTTCTTTTTCTTCTTCTTCTTTTTCTTTTTCCTCTTCCTGCTCGACGCAAGTTTGCTGACGTTGAGAAATGAAGTTTTATATTCCGTATTCGGGAAACGTTCCTTTCCTTATATTGAACCATTGGGGAGGTGAGGTTCCCAACAGAATAAATCTTGTTGAGTTCCCTAATCAGATTACCATCCCGGCTCTGTTTACATGTTGGTTCCCTCGTCTAAATTGAACAAAAATAATGGTTAAAATCTGACTGGCGCGGATGACTTTTCTCGTCTGTCTTAATCGGTAAATGTTCTGAGACATCCTCATCCGCGGATCTAAAATCGGATTTGGTTCAAGGAGGAGAAGGTGGCGCAAATGCTGCCGGAACAAAGAATCTAATTTTTTTTCATCCTTCCCTCGTGCTCCACGCGAATCCTCGCAGAGTCCTCTTCCCTTTGCCTCTTCTTCCTTAGCGTCGCCGGTTGATCTTCGGGTCGGAAATGAAATTTTGTTGTTGAAAAGGGAAAAAATTCCGTCATTAAAGCGACTGTCGAACAGCGCGGAATCATTAAAAAGCGACCTGCCGCCGAACCAAAGTGTTTCTCCCTCGACAGCAACAAAATTTATTTGGTCCGTCAGGTACGCGAAACACTTTCACCTGAAGTTATGCGCTTTCGCGGGTTTTTACATAGCAAAGCGAAATCACGGGTCAAACGAATGCAAGAAAACAGTCCGTCCGAATGGAACAATTGAGCGATAATGATTAATATTCTCCTAGCTTAAATGTTACCGTCAGCATGTACAGCTGGTGCATTACCTGGGAGGATGGGATGGCGGTGGCGGGCGTTCTGCCGTCAGCGAAAGAATGAAGTTTCCAAATCAAATTATCCTGTTGACATTTCTTTCATCCTCTTTTCCTTTTCTCTTCTTCATTGTTTTTTTTCAAGATATTTTCTCCGGCAGTTTTCGCTTCCCATTCATCGCCTTTTGCGTCGACGCTCCTTTGCAGCGACTGCACATAAAGAGCTTTCCCCCCCCTCCCCTCCCCTCCCCCCCAAGTTCATTTGCCGAACTTTCCCGTTGCCGCGGGAAAGGCAGAAAAATTTTTCGACTCCTTCCGGAAAGTTTATCACGCTTCTGCAGCTCAAGAACGACAATATCTTTCTCATTACACACAAAAATAAGATTGTAAAAAGGTACAAATTGCCTTCCGGGGATGAAAACGATCGGGAAAATATTTGCCTCTTTTTTTTTTTTTTTGGGAAAGGGCGAAAATGGTAAACGCGATTAAATGAGTAACATAATGCGCAGTTTTTTTTTGTGGATTTTCTGAAAATTTTAGTTAAAATCGAAATTATCCGCGTAAAATGCTTTTGCGAGGGGCTTCGGCCCCATTCGGCGACGACGCCCGTCGAGAGCGTCGCCGTACGGGAAGTTGCTGCTTAAGAAAATATTAATATTCAGACGGTATTCGCGTTTGGGAGAAAAATTCCGCATTAGGAAGAAGAGAATAATGTCGCAGGGGGTTGGTTGCCCGGATGTCGAAATGCAGTATTTGTACGGTCCTCGAAAACATTGGAAAAACATAGAAAATCCATGATACGGAGATTATTGCAATGCGGAATGGATAAACCTTTTCCCTTCCCCACGTTTCCCTTTCGTTTAGGGACCTCCGGAAAAGGGAGCTTCAGCAACCTTTTTCCCGGGACACACGGATATTATTCGGCAGGCAGATAAGCATTCCAAAGGAGTCTCTTCGTAGATTCGAGGCCCGCGTTTCTCAAATTTGTGAGACGGGAAGGGAAAGATACATGTATTTACGAGCCTTATAAAGATAGGATAAACCATACGTGGCTTAAGGGCGCCGGGAGATCGCTTCAAATGCCTTCCTTACGGGAAATCTCCCTCGGCCTCCTTCATCTTCCGCTGCGTTATCGTTGCTCTTCATCTCGCGGAGGCGGTCATTTGGATTCCCGCAGCTCGCCTGCACGAGGAAGCCCCCGGGGGCCGGGCTCGGGAAGGATTTTTGGGGCCGCCAGCTTTTGCGTGCCCGCGGACCCGAAATGCATTTTGCTCTATGAATATTTATTACCTTCCACATGTAAAATGCGACGTCGTCGTGCTTGACTAATGAACTTCCGATGTGTGAAATTTCGAAAGCAGAATTAACGTTCTCCCGCGTTTTGATTGATTGCTCACCCTTGATTCGGTTTTAACGAATCGCCGCGCGGAACGGTTAAAACGAGAAATAAAAGGCGAAACAATCAAACGGTGAAACTTGTCACTGAAATTTCTACGCTTCAGTTACCGGGATATTCATGTGCGGCTCAGACAGAGCCGATCCTTGTTAATGCTCTCGTTTTAACATTAAAAATAAAAAGTGACAGCGTCGGGGCGAGCTCCCATCAGCGCGGGATTATTTCCATCCGTCAGTCGAACGGGGCCCTGCATGCGCCGACGATTCAGCAACTTCCCTTCCAAGGCTGCGTGAAAAGGGATGCACGGCACATGCAGCGTGGATTGGCCTCCTTCCCTTTCTCCACGCGTCGAAAGCGGAAGTTCCGTCATTAATGGCGTCGTGGAACCATCGCTTCCGAGAGCGAGTTGCTCCGGCCAAATGAGCTTCCCAGAGTGCGGCTTTGCCGCAAATTTTTTCTTCTCTTTTTTTTTTTTTTATCTCCATTTCAGGTGCGGAAATTTAATAACCGTCGTTGCCTTTTGCCACAAGCCGTTTAACTAATGCCGGAAGAAAAGAAGGTATTTTTGATCTCTTGCGCTGCCGCGATTAGCTCGACGGTCTGATTACGCTGCGGTTTTCCCGAATTACGGTTTAAATTATTAACACTGCGGTATATTCTCATCGGCGGAGCTTTCCCCGAGCCGTGCATGAATATTTCACGGTTCCCAAATCCCGCTCCGAGAGGCTTGCGGCATTATTTTCCGGGGCTTTCGCTTCCGGTAATCGGCGGAGCCGTTCGGGGCGGCACGCGAATTTGGAAAAATATTTTCTCCCCCGAAGAAATCGGATGATTTACGGTCGCCGGCAGCGAAAATGTGGGATTTTCGAAAAGCTCCAGCTTTAAAGGCGGGCTCCTCTCCGGCGGGCGTTGCCGAGGCCGAGGCAGCGCGATCCAGCGCGAACCGGCACCTAAATTACCTGTGCCCCCGATGTTAATTCCGATCCGAAGATCCGCCCCGAACATCGCAAATTATCTTTTCGTCCTCTCCTCTGCCTTTCGACCACGATCCGCCCAATCGCGGCGATCACCCGCATGCATTGCGAAGAAGTTTCAACCCCCGATACATTTCGGGGGTGAGATGAGGTTAAAGAATATTCGAAACTCTCTGCCGAGCAATTTGCTTCCCGCTCTTATCCTTTTATCTTTAAGGCAGTTACCTTCTAAATTCACTCACTTATCTTCATCTCCTTTTCTCCAGTTTCCTCCGGAATTTTTCTTTTTTTTTTTTTTGTTTTTCGTGCCTTTCTGCCTTTTCCCGGTTCGGAAGACCTGAAACCCGTGAAAATGAGTTTGCGGTGATGTCGCTTGCATGGATGCTCCCAGTCCTCCCTTTTTCTTTTTCTTTTCTTCTTAACAAATTTCCTCGCTTCTCTCTTCATTTTCCACAATTATAATTCACTAATGTCGAACATTAAGCCGGGGAATTTCTCCCGCGGCGGCCCATCGACGCCCGGCGACAGCAAGCAATTTTTTTTTTTTTCCCTCGCTCCCGCAATCCTCCGTATGAACATTTTTAAAATCTTAAGCGTGCAAAGCAGCTTTGTAATTTACATTTTTATATTTTTATAACGCTCCCGGTATTAATTATTTTAATTGTGTTTTGTAATTGGATTATATTTGCAAAGGAATATCCGGCGCAAAAAATAAAACAATGAGAAATTTCCTTTTTTTTAACTAAAATTTTGCCTTTTTGCCTTTTTGTTTCTTTTACAATTTGTACACCGATGATATTCTCCGTTTTGCCTTCCCCGCTCCATTAAGCTATAACTTTTTCCATCCGTTCCCGAATCCCGAATGCAAATTTCTCATTTTCTCGTGCTTTCTTTTTAATGAAATTCACAATTGCGAGAGTGTCCCAAAAATTAGAAGCAGCCCGGGATTTCGCCGACGCCTCTCGCCGCATTTAATCCAAGATGCTGATCGCCTTATTGAATTGTGCAGAAATTGATGTACAGTTCCATATTTCCATACTTTTTTTTTTTTTTGGTTTCTCCCCTGCCACGAAGAATGCATTTCAGCAACAGAGATTGAGAATGTCAAACATTCGCTTATAGAAATCAGATAAAGCGATGGTCTTTTTAGTTTTTATTCATTATTTTTACCTTTGATCTCCTTTTTCTTTTTCATTGTTCTCTTGACCGAACATTCGAACAAATCCCTTACGGGGGAGAAAAGGAAAAATTTCCCTTCTCCCGCAAGGAAATCTCATTTAGATGTCCTTTTTTTAAAATTCTTTCCAATGTTGAGATTTTCCCTTTTTTTCCCCCGTGTCTCGAAAAAATTCTTTTCCTTCATTTTAAAAACACTGTTTTAACAATGTACAGATAATCGTCGATGTTCCACTAAAATGGCTGCTGCACTTGGTTTTACTGCATTAAATTTCTCCCGGTTCGATATTGTATTTCCATGTAATTAAGAATTTATACAAGCGCAGCGCATTCTCATCAAATAACGCTTTTAATAATAACGAAGTTTTCATATTTCTCTTTCCAGGGCTATTATTGTCATTCTGCCCCGTACAATACCTGAATTAATTAATCATTTGTAAGAAACGTGGTAGCAATAGGTAAATATGTGAATATGAGAGGGCGGTTTTAAGTGTTTCAATATACTCAATCACGAGACAAAGAAAGTTAAATGAACAAAACCCTTTCGTTTTGTGTTTCTCGATGACTTAATTTCTCTTCTGTCGGATTGTTTGCACTAAGAGCCTCTCGCTTTGGAGAGAAATTTGATTTCCTCCGATTCCGCATTCAGCAGTGCGTGCTGTTCGAATTCCTGCCGGTGCGCGCATCGTTTTAAATGAGGGATCCGGGCCTCATTTTTGCCTCTGCGGATCGACGGTCGGGCGCATCCGTTTTCTCACTTCGGACCCCGGGAAATTTTTAGAAATTTAATTTAGCCCGAGGAGAAGAAAAATCCTGAGAATTGGTGTGGAATGCAAGAATTTCTAGCTATTTTCATCTCCGAACCGCCGGACCGAAGATATTCGCAGGGAAATGAAATGCCCTGGTTGGAAAACGGGGCGGTGAGCTGCGTTTGGCCGAATTTCCAGCGCCTCCGGGGATGCAGCGACGTTTGAGTTGCGATGGGTCGTGGCATTAGGCGCAGATGAAATGTTGTTTCGGGACGGCACTCCAAACTTGGCGGGGCCGCGATTGTTTATTCATCCCGATTTCGATACGTGCTTGATGTCCGATCCTACATGTGGGCATTCTTCTTCGGTTGAGACGATCAAAATACAAGTTACATCAGGTTGTTGTAGATTTTTCAAAGTTTCCCGAGGATCGCATTTGAAAGTGCCCTCGTTTCCTCGCCGATCTCGTCGGGCGCTTTTATTTTTGACGTTAAAAAATGCCTTAAAGAAAAGAATTTTTGCCTTAAAGAAGCATTTTTAAGATACTCATAAACGTGCTTTAATGAAGGAAAAAAAAAAAAAATTTAATGGTGGATGGAAGAATGTCAGAAATTTAGATTAACGATAGGTCGCTCTTTCTGAAACGCTTAAACCGAGTGTCTTAATGTTCCGAGGACCGTGGCTTTAATAATCCGCGAAAATTTTCAGTTTTTCTCAATTTTTATAGCACGAATTTATGATGGAAGCGGATGCTCGTCCAAATAGTTGGTCTGGTTGTGGTTCGAGTCTGAATGATAACCTCGTTTCTTCCTTTTCCTTATAGTTATTCCCTTCAGACCTCCATCTATCCGCCCCGATTGCGACTGGCGAATCGGCTCCGAAAGAAACGTCAACCAGCAAGTCGAAACCTGGGCATAGCGAGACTTAAAAAATCGGAATTCTACACTCCGAAAGCATAAATTTGATTATTGTCATTTTATTGAAAATAATTTATGGCCCTTCCATTCGGTTGTATGTTTATGGATTAGCGCTGTACACGAATGGAATTTCCGTTAAAATGTCAGTCTCGGTTCCTTATGAAACACTTCATGCGTGCACGACATTCTAAAGAAATGGTTTAGAAAGAAAGGAATTCCTCCAGAGCATCATAATTCATGCAGTGCGCACTGCTTTGTGACACATTCAGACCAGTATAAATATCGCCTCGCGGACGTATCCGATGGCTTTCCCTGGTCTAGGCCGTTGCCCAATGTTGGCGCCTCGACATCACGTTAATCAATCAATTTCAGATGCATTATCATTCTCCATTCTCTCTCAAAGTGAGAATTCCACGTTGTTAACGTCTTGGACTTTTCTCGCGCTCCATCTCGATACGGCTTTCTTGGATTGATGGATTAACGTGTCTGGTGGCATAATTAACAGCGGAACCTTTTTCCGGATCCTCGCTTCGAAGTGTCCCCGTCAGCTAGAATTTAAAACCGCCGGTAGATGTTAGGCAATCGGGATAAGGATTAAGAGGACGCTTCTCCAAGCGGTGCCAGGTCTCCGTCTGCTGCCACGTCTCGTTCGTGCGAAACCTCGAAGATAAACCGGAATCGTTGTCTGATCGTGTTCATCCCTTTTGACCACCTCGTCTTCGGAATAAAGGCGAAACATCTTTCTGAGTCGACTGAAAAATAACCGAATATCAAGTCCGTTCCTTCGCAGGCGGTCGGGGATGTGAAAATGGATTAGCTCCCTGTGGAAAAAGAATTCTTTTGGACTAATTCTAAATCACCGACATTTTCTCTACTCCACATCGTCTTAACTTCTTATCCCGGACGTGGGATGCGAGCCGGGTAAATGGAAACCCGGTTGGCCGTTGAGAATGCAAATAAATAACCCAAGCCGAAGCTGACTTTGGCGAGCTTCGTGAGTTTGAAATCTTTTTACCTTTATCCAGACGATTTTAATCTGGTTGATCATTAGGATATGAAGGGAAAAACAAACCCCCGAAACCATCCTGAAATTGTTTATTTATTTATTGTTTTAAAAAACCTCGCACCGAAAGAATTATTTCCCGTGCACTCCAATTGAGCCATCCATGAAAATAAGTTATTATTATTATTATTATTATTATTATTATTATTATTATTATTATTTATTGCTTTTTTCTTTCTCTGACATAATACAGCTTAATCCGAGTTTCATCTCAATTTTTATGTATTTAAACAAATTTCTGGAACTTATTTTTGAGAAGAAAAATATTCCGGGATGGGATTGAAGGGATGCAAGGGAGAAATTCGGTGTTGGAGGCAGGGAAGACTCAAAAATCTGCTGAAATTTTTCTCTTTGAGAACCTATCCTAGGGCTCTACATGGAAATTCTTTTAACTCTGCGATGCTTTTATGCGGATGGCCTTATGAATTGAATTGTTTCCCAGGTGCGGGATTTGTCCGCGGGTCATTTGGTCGTTTCTTCTGCTCATGCAGATGAATTAGGAGACAATTTAGATAAATAATCCTGTCTCGGTTATTTACTGTAAATGCCGTGCTTTTTTTTTTTTTTCTGAGGTATTACGGTCTTTTACATGAGGATGGTAAAACATTTTTAGCAAAATCTTTTTATCTAAAAATACAATTTAACTGTGAAGTTGACCGTAACGCACAGCATGCAAACTTATTCGAATTATTAAACGTTGTTCTGCCACATAATTTAAAAAAAAAAAAATAAATTCTCCATAAAGCCTGAGGAAGTTAGATTTTATTTTTCCCTTTGATTGGTATTATAACTTTGTTTTCAGTCATTTTAAATATGGGTGCGAAAAGCGGAAATAATAAAATATAAGAAATCTTTAATTAAAGCTATTTTTTTTTTGCAACTGTAAAAATTCCCATTTATTTCTTCTACTAATAATCTGAAAATTTCATTATGACTCCTTTAAAGATTTTCTGCATTAGTTATCAAATATGTCACTTTATGGAAAAAGTTGAAATAGTTTTCAAAAACGAATCTCCAAATGTTTCAACAATTGCACGGAACACATTTTGATATTTAATATTAAAGAAAGCCTTTAAAAACGGATTTTTCATTTAAATTAAAAGTTTATTTCTAATCCATGACTGTGAAAATTGGGGAAATTTGCGAAATCTTAATCTTTCTGTTTGTTGACATTAATATTAAATTTCATACTGATTTTCGTGACTTCTGTTGAAAATTATTATATATTCATATTGAACTTATCGTAGAAGATTCGTCTTCATCGTTACATTTTTCTTCGTAAAACATCTTCCGTTATTAATGGCCGTTTACCGGAAAAGTCCAATACTCGCAAATAACTTTTTTTAATTTTAGCCCTGTTCAAGCCACCTTTCTGCAAGTGATATTTTATTTTTAAAAAAATTGTTTTTTCCACGAGACCAAAAGTGTATGTTGCAAAAACTACTCATTCGACTCCCGTTATGGTTGGGAACTTTCAAACGAAATTTCCAAAACGATAACTATCAAACAATATATATTTTTTTCATTTCTTTATCCATTTGACGAAGCAACGTATATTTTCTGTTTCGTGTAACATCAGTCTTCATGCTGAAGTTATTCCCTTTTTCACTTTCGCTGAACGTAAAAATTGTTAACAGTCTTTCGCTGTTGAGTAAACTACCCTCTCAACTTGAATTACCCTCGTATGTATTTTATATGTTACCGAGTCCCGCGATCTTCAATATCGAAACGCCTCGTTACCTCAGCTCAAATTGTTTTTGCATCCTTAACGTTTTAAAGTTTTCATTGTTTCGAGATCATTATGCTCGGTTTTGATTCCACCCTTAAATGACCGCACTCAGACGATTCACATCCCTCCGTTGGCGCCCCCCCGGGGGAAGAGGCAAGGGAAAAACGGCGAGATCCCTTCGGTCAGCTCTTCTTTCGGAATCTTGGATAGAAATTGTTGAACCGTTGAAATTGTTGCATTCGAATAATTATATTTGTGCAGAAGCCTGTCAGCGCCCTTCAACCCGGCTACGCCGGGGGCAAACTTTTAATTCGATTTCGTTGGCAAAAATGATTCTTGATGTGAATTTTCCAGCCTCTGATACCTTGGAAATTCCACAGATGGGTTTTTCATATTCGCTAAAAATAAATTTATTCGTATCATAGTGAGGTGTTCAATTCCAAAGGGCGGGTGACAAAACCCACCTGGAATAGGGCCCAGGCGAGCCACATTACTTGTTTTCTTGGCCCCGTACGGTGATGCGGTGGATCACGGCTCTCAAATACGGATCAACAATCAGGTTTGCCAAAGGACGACGATCCTGAAACGTAAGGAACAGCTCAGTTATATGCACTGATCGATCCCTTTACCTTTACGCGAAATCATTTCGTTCAACAGCAAAATTTTCCACAGACTCTGCTACAAAATAAGAATAAAATGTATTCGAAAAAAAAAAAAATGGGACTAAGTATTGCAAAGCGATGAGAAGAATTCGCCGATACGACATTAAATTTATATACCGGATAAAATATTTACTTGATGCTTTTTTTTTTATTACAGAACATCTAACTCTTAGCTACATAAAAGCGGCAGTACAATTTAAATACTAAAAGATATTCGGTGTAGCCCTGACTCTCTGCTGCAATTAATCCATTATTTACTCTTCGTCTCAGTCTTCATTTGTAAATCCCACGGGAGTGATGGAAAACCAGGTCGTACGGGGGATTCATCCCGGTTTTTGGTTGAGGTTAGGGCGACAACATGACAGAGACAAACGACCCCGAAAGTCCACATTTCTTCTGCTGCTGAGAGAAATGCTTTGCAGCTTTTAACGTGAATCCCGTGCCACCTGCTGTGGTGTATCCTCTGCTGCTGCGTTGGCGACTCGCAATAAGCATTTGCAAAAAGTTTGATTTAGATAATTTTATTTTTACAAAAAATTGTAAACTGCGATTTTTGTATATTCGTTGCCAAGTCGAAAAAAAAAAATAAGTAAATAAATAACTCATTTCCCGCAGCAAATAATCGAATTAATGAATTTTTGCCACTTACTTTAAATATGCTTCGTCTGTCATCATTTTCATATCAATCCGTCTTTGCTGATAATCGTTTAAAAATTTTAAAATTTCGTACGACGCGAATAAGAACTCTCTTAAAATACTGTTTTTACATTTTAAACAATTAACTTCCCGGTTTTCTTATTTAATTTTGTGTCTATTATCGGTTTGTTGCTTTTATACTTGACAAATAGTAATTGTAATTTTAGTGGCGGCGATCCAAATGTCAAATTTAGGACGATGAAAAAGGAAATGAAATAATAAATGGAATTTATATTGAGTTTAGTCTCATTGTGAGATGTTCTCAAAAAGTAGAGCGTCAGAAAAAATAAATAATTTACACGAATAATCATTGTTACGTATGCCAAAGCAGGATTGAAGTTACAGTTTCAAAAATAAATAAAATTTTTCTTTCATTATAGAAACTTAAACTAGTTATATCTGCGTAAATAGAATGTCAATAATGCAGGATCCCTTATTTTCAAAGATCATTTTGAAATTAGTTTGATCACTTTTTTTAAAATGATCAGGTTAATTCCACGGTTCGATGTCAATGAAAACAAACAATTACAAAAGTTGAAACTCTCAAAAGTTTAGACGTTGAAAAAATATGTTTCAAGATGCTGTTTACGTTAATTAAAGTAATTTCTCAATTAAAATAAAAAGAAAAATATTGCTCAAAATTGAAAGTATTTATAAAATGTGGAAAGAAGTGAATTATCTAGTTATTCATTTATAAAATTTTAAAAATTTATTTTTTTTTTTTAGAAAAAAGAAGGACAATTAATATTAACTTTCAACAGCAAATCACATAAAAAAAAACGAAACTTTTCTTTACAGAACAAATAATAAAATATAAAATTAAAATTTAGTTTAATTTTTTTTTCAATTATTTCAATTAATTAAATTAACACTCAGCTGTATCTACTCATTTATAAAACATTGGTTCAATTAATTTACTCCCTTAAATCGATGAATTACACCATTTCGGGAATATTAATTATTGTTTGAATACAGAACTGCAATTAATCATTACAAAATTTACGAACTTAAAAACCGGACGTACAAAAAAAAAAGTTTATTTAATAATTTATGTATTTGCTTGGCAAATAAAATCGGCAGCCTTTAATATCCAATAACAGAAGCCGCGAATATAATTTCTGAACTCTTAAATGGTAACTTTCGATACAAAATATCCGTGTACTTTTTGAACGTCTCAGATTTTTACGAAAGATTTTGCCTCTATAACATCAGTATTTCGAACAACAAATGAGAGCTAAAAAAAAAAAATAGTGATGTCAGACAAATTTCCGTGATTAATTATTGCTTGTCTTAAAATTCTTTTTTTTTTTTTAAATAAAAACATTAACCATTTGTTTAAATAAATCAGAGCAGACATTTTTATTTTGATAATGGAAACAGTTAAAAAAAAAAAAAAAATTATATGAATAAAACATAGGTATAATTTATGAATGTTTCTTTTCCCGAATTGTAAATGGGCCCAAATTCCAATATAATTTGCGTCATTTCCACAGCTATGCCGGGAAAATAAGTGTTCCTTTATTAAGAATGATTTAGTGCAATGCGAAATTGACTTTTCAGATTTATATTCGTCCAATTAACTTTCTGAATCAATGTATCACTCGTTCTTCTCAGACGTCTCCTGCCATTGACAGCGATGTGACAAAGGCAAGCGAGTTCACCGAAAATGAATTCCAAGATGAATTACATACTGTATATTCTCTTGTCTTTAATTATACATAATTGCCACAGTGGCAACAGATATGAAGGAATGAATGGCAGGTTCGATGAATGATGCTCGTTGAATGACCTGAGGATGATCCCCCGCCGTCCGCATTGTAAATGCATCCACTTATAATTAAGCGAAAAAATTCCTTTTTATTAAAGGTATTCGTTGGGAAAGCATTTTTCACAATCCATCCATTTTAATATGAAATATTTTTGTTTTATTTTTTTTTTTTTTTTTTTTTGTTGTTCTTATCACGTAAGAAAGTTGCCCGAAAAACAATTTATGAACATAAAAACTTATAATTTGGAAGTAATTTCCTCTGCTTTCAGGCAATAGCACATTTTCTTTATAGAGAGTTACTTTTTATTATTGCGAAGCGGCGAGTCAATAGCTTTTAAAGCTTAATTAAACTAATGAATGAAGAATCTTAATTCAGCTTTAGGAAAATTTTCATTTTTTGCGGATCGCGTTTTGCCCGGGCTTTTCCGCGGCGGCCTTTTCAAGAAAATCCCTCGCTTTGATTTTCCTTTTTTTTTTTTCTTTTTGTTTTGCTTCATCCTCAATGAATTTTCACTTTTAACATGATTGAATAATTTAGGCATAAAGCCATGGGGAAGAAAAAGAAATGCCGGCAGACGAGATGAAAAGCTCTTCTCTTACACTTTTAATGTCTTATTTAATTAAAAGGGAAAATACTATATCTACGGCAAGCAAACAATCTTTTTTCTCCTTTTTTTCATTTCCATTTCTCCGTTCTCATCTCTTCCTCATCTCGTTTCCCGACGTGAGGACATTTCCCTTCTTCTGCCGGTCTCAATCTTTCAAAATGAAAAATATTTTTTTTTTCTTTTTTGTGGATATTTATGTATATGTATGTATCGGAAAAATGAGAGGCTTACAAGCGAAAGTTAAAGCCGAAAATAGGTTCGAGCAAGCGGAGGCCTTTATTTATTCAGCAGGGCTTAAAATTTAATGGCAGGAAAAATTTTGGGCATCTCTTCATGACTTCTTCTGCGAAAGTAATAACTTGATTAAAATTTTTGTGCTTTCTTCATCTTCGCCCTCCATACTCGTCCCACATGAATTAAACCTAACTGTTGAATAAAGGCAGACGAGAAGAGGAAGAGAAAAAAGTTTTTGTTCTTTTACAGTTGGTTAGTTTGAACATAAACGGCTCCGATTGCTGTCGATAAATATCAGTGAATCCAAACGAAAGATGGAAGTGTTAAAATATATATATATATATTTATGCATAAATCAACACTTAGAATTGTTTTCACTCATTTTTCTTAGGCCGTAAAACTTTATTTCAGTAAGAAATGACATCGATCACTAAAAAAACCTCAATAAGTTTTCGTAAAATAATACTTTTTTTTTACGTATTTTATGTTGTAAGAGAATCTTGTGGTTTGACTTTTGACGATATTTGTACAATTCTTAATTTTTCTTTATGCTGTGTGGCTGCCTACTTCGAAATGTCAGTTATAAATAAATCCTTAGGATGCTAAATTTTATAAATGTTCTTGACTCTCATTATATCTTGCTCTACATTACATATATACATTTAATTCTAACTTTTATCATCCTTTACCTCTGTATCGTATCCGATACAGCTTCAAGATGGCCGCCGATATATTTTAAACTTTTTCGTATTTCCTCATCTCTAAATATTTGTATTGTTCTTTTTCTTTTTTTTTTTTTTTTTTTTGGTAGACGTCCCTTAAAAATACCATTTTTGAGTCAATAAACAAGATTTTGGTATGTTTATTTTTCCATGACAATGTTGTTACGTTTTATATCCGTCGTATTGAGCCCGTCTGCGTTTCCCAACATTATCATTAATATAAATTTACTTTTTTTTTTGGCGCAGATAATTGAAAGGCTAAAAATCGGATATTATCAAAACGATTATATAACATACATGTTGAAGATATGGATATTTTGGCCTTCGCAAGTTTAAATATAGAACTTGAAAAATTAATGCAGCAGACCTTTGTATTTATTCTATCATAGTTATTAATAGTATTGTTATATATATATATTTTTTTTTAATTAATGAAAGATCTTTGTTTGTTGTTATTAAAACCGCAGAGATAGGATGAGCAAGATATGAACAGTTTTCATCTGAAAAACCCATTTATCGCTTTCGGAAACAATGTAATTTTAAATATAATTTTCTAAATTTAAATATATGTAAATTAAAACATAGGAAAAACCATTTTCCTTCGTTTTCATCTTTTACCTTGGCTTTTCAGTGAATTTCCTTTTCTTTCCTGATTGAAACAGGAAGTCTTTGTCGTTTATCGAATTCCTCTTGGCAAAATTCACAATATAAATATTACATCCCCTAAATTTTATTTAAGAAAGTCCGCATTTAACCTCCACTCTCAGCCGGTGGCTTTAAGATATTTAATTTTCAAAAAACCCTGAAACCTATTTTACAGCTTATTCACGCAAAAAATTTTCAGTTCATAATAATAATAATATAAAATATATATACGAACTAAAATCAGATCTTACTGTATTAATCAGAAAAGTTAATAATTTATGATACATCCCGATGGATTCTTTTATCTACTTACCCATTTTCGATTCAACTAAATTTTTTTATTTATGGGACTATGAATTTATTATCCCATCAAAACTCGTTCCAAAATTGTATGTATACAATTAAATATACGTTTTTACGCATTATGCGTATGTCTGAGATTTTTTATTTAATTGCGCCTTTACGTTAAGGCTTATTTTACTTTTTCGGCGACGATACCATATAAAATATGTTTCCATCCACATTTCAGAAATAGAGAATGTAATTAGGTTTTACCCGCGACGGACGAAAATAATTTTCAGCCAAGTCAAATCACATTCTTTTTAATGCACCACAGTAAATGTAGTGATAAATTTCTCATTAAAAAAAAAAAAAAATGTGTTATATATAACGGAAAAAATTTACATAAATACATGAAGGATTATAATTTTATTTTTTCTAAAACCAGATTGATGAAAAGCCAGAAAGTGGGCTGTGAAAAATACGACGGAAGAAATCGTTCCAAGTTTCTTTTCGTACGGTTGTTAGAATAAATAATGCAGGTAACATATCATTTATTCAGGGTAAGAAAAAAATAATTTAATTTGCATTTCAAATAGGGGATCAAAAAGGAATTGCATCGAGGAATTACTGAAGGTACATCAGAGTCCATCTTCCTTACAGTTGCAGTCATTATTCGGAGAATGTTCGAATATTTGGCGTTCGTGATGATTATTTGTCAATATTATCTTATTTCTAATAAAATGATATAGTTCCCTTCCCCCATTCATCACCGCATCTCGTAAAACGATTCCGAACGGTGGAAAAGAAATATTTGTAAAACGCTCTTCGGCCCTGCTTTCAAACGAATGCTCTGAATCTCCAGCTGCAGCCTTAAATAAAAGCTGTTGCGAGCGCATTTTCCGGTACACAAAGATTCCCCCACGGTCAATCGTCTGAACTTTTTCCTTCGACGACATGTTGCCCATATCCGGCGATCGTTAACCGAGAAAGAGCCTCCGTCATCCACTTTGATTGTAACGGACTCATAAAGATAAATTTTTTGATGGCGGTAGCTTTTAAAAGTTTGTCGTAAATCGAGCCGTTCCCATATGTTGTTCAATCTTTCCTTGCCGAGCCGTAGATATTTCAAAGCTGACGGTTGTTATAAGAAAATCCGCCCCTCGTCTGACTTTCCATTGTCTTTTTTGATCTTCCTAAGAACCATGTCTTGATATTTAACCTTTTATTTTCTCGAATCAACCCTTAAGTTAACCTTTAATGCTCCCATCCCTTTTCCTGTCTCGAGAAATACACTCGAAAATGTCAGTAGCATTTATGCTTCAACTTTATAAATTTTCATTGAAATTAGAAAGCGTTTAAAATAGTCCGGGATTTTCCAGGCACTTAATGCTTCGTCAGCTTTCCCTGGTTTCAGACGGGGAACTAGAAGATCTAGTTAAAAAGGAAACTCCTCCTTTTTCTAGTCCTTTTTCCATTCTTTGTCTCGGTTTTTCTTTGATTTTTCACCGCGATCAACATTACTCGGGGATGAATTTTTCCCTTTCAGGGGTCCTATTATTTTCGAAAAATATTTCCTCTCTTTTTATTACATTATAATCCTTTTTTTTTTTTTTATGATCCCTGAAAAACCGCGGATGCTTAAAACTCTTTTTAAGTTTTGGCGTGGCAAAATGACATGCGCAGAAAAAAATTTTGATTGTGACCAATTTCCCGCCGCTAGGAAAGTAAAATTAATATTCATAAAATAAAGCTAAAGCCTCAAATTACCGTTTTAAACCCACTGGGACATTTCAGGTCCGAAATTTACACTTTCTGAAGAAATCCTTTTATTATGGGATAAAGTTTGCGAACCTCCGCCCCAGCGTAGAAAGAGATCTAAAGGTATATAACAGCGAATTAGGAGCCGCAAATGTGATTGCCTTCCTTCATGGTCGGTTGCGGATTTGGGATAAAATATTCAAAATATCAAAGAGACAGCTCAAAATTCATGGGATACCGAATCATTCCGTCAATGATAATTCAGGAAAATTCTCCAAATCTTTTATGTAACGCCATAAAATCGAAAGTAAAAAGCCTCTCCCACCCGTAAAAATCTTCTTCAGCGTCTGCAGCACTGGTGAAGAAACGTTTATTTTATTGCGCGAAAACTCCTTTTTGCGAGGATTTTCATTTTACAGTGCGCGCAACATTTTTCCTTTCTTTTTTTTTTTTTTTTTTTAATGCAGCAGAGGATAAGCTAACCGGGATTTGGCTGCAGAATCAAAAAGTCGCCTTTGCTTTATCTTAATTTCAAAATTTTTCTTTCTTCGATTACATCAACACAGTTCGATGACATTCATCTTTGTCCAGCTCACTTAAATTTAAAATTTTTCATTTCGCTAATTTAAAATAAGTTGTTTTAAACATGGAATTAAAAATACGAACACAAATTTTCATTTATTGAATATTAAAAAAAAAAAAAACAAACACATAAATTCATTGATCCAGTTGTCACTAGGCATTCTGTTAAAGGAAAAGGGAATATTTTTGTAAAACTGAATAAATAAAAAAATATTTATCATAAATGCATGAAGGAAATTTATAATACTAATCTATAAAATCGTGTTATTATGTATAAAAAGAATAATACGAATGGCAATTGTAATTTGTTACTCTCGCGAATGTAAATTATTATAATTTGTTAAAATTTTATTGTTAAATTAAATTATTTCAGCATAAAATGTAATTTTTATATAAAATATATCCATTTGAAGCACGTGAAATAGAAATAACTATTTCAAAAAATATCAAAAATTTTTATGCATTATATATTATCACGTATAGAAAAATGAAAAATTTAATTTTCCTTTTTTCACTTTCAAAATGAACGTTTAGACAAACTTATTATTATATAATTTATTCTTTACATCATGCAAATATATGAAAATTTTGAAAAATATGGAGGAAGATCGCGTATGGTTTCAATTAATTTTTTTAAGAAAAATGAAGTGAGAGATTTCGATATATAGTACCCTGGAAAATGACAAAATAAAAATACAGAACAACGTCCGCATTTTTTTTTCCAACAATATTTGATTACATGATACTAAAATAAGAAGGCCGAATAGTTTAAATGTTTACATTCAATTTTTTTCTCTTCAATTTTCCAACTTTTTCAATTTTCTGTCCCGAATGTTATAGTTGTATTAAATTTTATATATAGGCTTTATGTCTGAGTGGCTTGTTTGGGAAAATCAGTTCGTTCCTGGACCAGTAATTCCAATAACTTGCTTTTTACGAAAATCGCACAGCATTAAACCTTTGGGAGGCAGCACCGGGAGATCCGGCGAGGTTGAAGAACGTCACAAGAAGAATATTTTCGATTGGACGAAGAGAAAACGGTCCGAGATGAGAAAGGAATGGAAATGTGCAGAAATCGCTACAACAAAAAATTATTCGCATACCTTGGTAAAACTGATTCACGAAAGTGGATATCGAAAGACGAAAAAGGTTTTTATCCCGTGTACTTGCTATACAGATAGTTCTCAAATTGTCGAGAGGCAAGTTTTAAGAGGAAAATACATGCCTTTGAATATATCCACAAAAAAAAGGATCTTGTAAAGGAAACACTAATGAATATTCGTGAACGAACGAAAACTTCGGATAAAAAACAAAAAGCATAACGACAAACGGGAAGATAGGGTTAATATGAGATCAAATTTGGCAATAAAAAAAAACTTTAACATGTTATTGATATATTGATTTCAAAGAAATCAATAATAGCAACTTATTGAAAAATAAGTTGCATTTTAAAAATTCTTCCTCCATCCGTCGACGACGAAAAATAAAGATAAAACCCATTTTTCAAAGGTTTTCGATCCAAAAACCTTTACTTTTTTAAACCGTTCTTAAGCGAAAAATCAGCGAAAAGAAATTCGAACCAATTTAGGAAAAATTAAAAAAAAAGGAAAAAAAAAAAAGACGCTTCGGAAAATTCTTTTCCTTTTTTCCCAAAATCATGAAGTGCCGGAGGTGAGTTGCTCGGAAAAAGGATTTTCCGGACTTTTTCCCATTATAGCGCCGCGGTTTGTATTCTTACGGCGCACGTTGATACCGAGACCCGTGCCAAAGCGAAAAGTTTGCCTCACTTTTCCAATGCCGTTGAATCAGTGACCTTCCCGTTATACAAATCTTATAAGATTTTTCGGAGCGGTTACACCGGAAAACGTAAGCAAAATCCATTTTTCATCATGTTTTTATTTAATTTCGTCGGAAAAGTTCGAAAAATGTTTTCCCTTTTCCCTTGCCATGGATCAAGGCGGGGTCCCACCGATTCCGACCGTACCGCATCATAAATCGTTTTTCGATTCGCAACGAAAAACCGCAAAAAAAAAAGAAAGAAAAAAAGTTTTATAAAACAAAGAAAAGAAATTATATTTAATAAAAATAAATTGTGTTTCTAATTTTTAAAACTTTATAACGCGTTTTCAATAAGCTTCCGTATAGTTTACTTATCTTATAAACCGGAAAATCTGGTTCTAAAAAATAAATATTGATTAAGTGTTACATTTTCGTTTCATTTATATATATATATATATAACGTGTGCCATGCCAAAAAAAAACCACATCAAATATTTATTTTTCGACCCAAGAAATGTCCGAAACTGAAATTCCCGCTTTTTCCAATACCGAACGGGCAAAGTTTGAAGATCAGTGTACATAACGCTTTCTAATCGAATTCGGATTAAATATCCGCAAGAATGATAGTGGGAGACGGTGCAAAATTTTGCATTTGATACAGGCGGTCGTCTGTAGTTGTCCATCGAAAATCAAAGCATCTCTCTTGTTTTTTTTACACACAAATCGGCGAAAAATAAAGGAAAAATGATAATAATAACAATAATTTGGTTTGCAAAAAGACAATCGGTAAAGTTTTTTTTCCCAGGCAATTACAAACTAATATCGGGAACGAAAAATATTTTCACGTTTTCTATGGATTTTCCTCATAATGTATTATCCAATTTTCCGCTAAAACTTTCCATTCGTTTAACGGGTCCGTAGCTGCGCGATACGCCCGGGGAATTGGAGTAAGGAAAGGGAAAACTCGCATTTAGCCCGCTTTAAGGGTGGAAGGAAAAAAACGTGAATCCCCGTAATTAGCCCAAGTTTCATTTCCCATTTTTCCCTCGGCTTTGAGATCCTCGGTCCCGATCCTTTTTTTTTTTTTTCCTCTTCTTCTCCGGAAGGAAGCGGCACCTTGGGAACTTTAAAAACAATTCCTGCTCAGCTTTTCCCGTTTCTTTTTCGATTTCCCGCGGCCGAAGAAACGGAGAAGAAGAATAAATAAATAAATAAATAAATAAATAAATAAATAAATAAATAAAATGCAAATGCTACGAGAGAAATAAATCTAACCGCTTTTAACGTGCACCAACTTTTGGCAAATTAAGGGCGCCGTTCGGGAAACTCCCTTTTCCTCTCCTCCTTTTCATAAAGCGGTTTTCCACCGGGGGTCTCCTTTTTTTTTTTTTATCCGGGAAATGAAGGAAAAAAGAAAATTCTCTTTTCCGCCTTCTCGCTTCGTGCCGGCGAAGATGTTTCGCCTGGAATAATGAGGATTATTCCTATCTGTTGCTGGAATAACTCTGCGCCGATGGGTGCGAAAATTTCAAATTTTCCTTCTTTTACTTAAAAGTAATAGTTTTTCTTTCTTTCTTCCGCGTTCTCTTAAAAAATATTCTCCTTCCAACGCAAGTTTGATGATTCCCGTCAAATTCGAAGATTTAAACTTGGATTTATTTAAAAAAAAAAAAAAAAAACACTTTAACATCATCGTCAATGTTCGTCGCTCTGATACGCGAATGTGTAAATTGCCGTGGATGCTTATCTACGATGCACATACGAAAAGATCAATTTCAGTTAACGTAAATTTTATATTTCACATTTACGGTTTATTACTTGCAGCCTTAGAATTTTCTTACGCGGTGGAAAAGAGGTATTACATCCAATTTTTTATGAAGTTTCTTTGATGCGTTCTCAGTAATCGAAACGCCCGCTTTATGTACAATGTTTAAAATGTTCGTATTGATGGTTTTCGCATTGCAGAAAATGACTTTTTTTTTTTCTGGTGACTAAATCACAGGATTTGGCGATGCTCAAAATAACCTCACTGTGTAAAATTGATTATTAAGTACTACTATCACTATCGAAAGCTTTGTTTTCGGATTTTTTTCCCCCTTCATTGAATGATGACATATGTATGAAAATAATAATTTTACGTATCTTATAATAAACGTTCCGACAGTAAAAAAATGCAGTGTTTATCATCAATAAAAATCATTTTTTATTATAAATTTTTATGTGTCACATTTCATGACTGAAATGTTATAAAAATGTATAAATAAGAAAAGGCATTAGATGGGTATAAATGAAAATAGTAATTTTATTTACCCAATTTTTTTTTTTTTAAACGGTTTTTAGGTTTAATAAAGTTCTTTATTTCGGTTTAACACGGTTTCCGACTTACCTTATACTGGAAAATGAAATTTAATAATTTGCTCATACTCAACCGACTTATATTGAGAAATATCGTACATATTTGAATGCGGTTGATAATCTCATAAAGTAAAGTTATAGGGGCTTTTATAAATACTACTTCCCGTGCTATTAAATGCAAGTTTACGAGATATTAAATATGGTGGATAAGATGGTGAATGATGTCTTATGAGGTTTAATAAAATGAGTTAAAGGAAAGGGTACAACCGACAGAAAATTTCAATTTTCTTAATAATTAATCGTAATGTTGGATCCCTCGCAGCCCATGGGGCATGGTCGGATTTATCTTTTTCCTTTTTTTTTTTTTTGGTTTTTTTTCATAAAATCCCAGAAGTGTTTTCCAGTTTTGGAGAGGAAATATGGGAAATCGCAAAAGGCCCGAAAGGAAAATCTGACCGAAGCCTTCTCTCTCGGTTGCGTGCTTTGCTTTTTGCGGAGATCCGCCAAATGTAATCACAAATGTATTATGACATATTTCCGCTACTTTAGGTGAAATCAATAATTGAAGCTGAAGGGATGGTTTTTCCCGTTAATTCCTTCCCCCTTTTTCCACCATGATATTCCCTCCTTGATGCCGCACGATGGATTCACCCTGGTGTGGATTAGTTTTTTTTTTTTTTTTTTTTTTCACTCCTTCGGAAAAGTTCCATTAACACCGAGATGAGGAGACGCGGACGAATATTCATTGGACATTGTAAAATGGAAATTAACACGGAATTTATATGCATGAGAAATTTTCAAAAGCGAAGCCCGGGAAGCGATTTCGAAAAGCGGAGTCAAGCTAAGAAAAAGTTTTCCGACTATCCCTTAGGTGGAAGAGCAAGCTTTTGGCTCGGATAATGTCACAACGAGGCTGAGTTCCTTTATTTTTTACGTCTACCAATTCCGATGATGCATTTGAACCTGGGAGCGTGCGGACCGTGGATAAGGTGCTGGAAAACTGTGGAAAAATTAATTTGCAACTTTAGATGATTGTCCATTTATTTGCATCATTGAATTTTACCGGTCGGCCACATTTTCAGTTTGGGTTTTTTATTATTATCTTTTTTTTTTAAACTTTCTCAATGCGAATAGCACCCCCAGCAGAGGGGAGCGTATTAAGTTAAACGCGAAACATTAACAAAAAAAGCCTCTTGGACTCATCGGAAACTTATGGGCGGTTGAAGGTTTAAGATTCGGGAACGCGCTCTTCGGGAGGTATTTTTTACCAAAACTGAAAATGGCTCTCAAATTCGCGATTGCGTTAAATTATTGAAATGAGACATATCCTAAAGCCACCGGTGATCACTCTTTGATGCTTTGATGCTTAAGGCTTCGCCAGGTAAAAAGGAGGTGAAAATGTTTGGAAAATAAAAAAGAAAAAACAGAATAATGTAATAAGTATAATGGGAGCATTAAAGGGAAAAACGTCTATAAGGGTTCCACTTGAGGGGGTTTTTTAAACGGAGGAACGTTTATCGGCGTGGAAACAATACATCATCAAAAGTTGATGTGAAATTGCGGTTATTAAAATCCATCCCGGTTCATCCCGCGGGGTTGACGATCGGGGGATTGGCCCGGAAACGATTTAATTGTCATCCAGGAGCGAACCTCAGGCGTTCGACGTTCGGGCAACGATCCTGAGGAGAGCCTCATCCTGCGGCAGAAAGAGCGTGAAACTATCGAGGCCTGCAAGCAGTTTAATATGAAAATATATGAGTCGTATAACTCAATGCATAAGTCACAGACGGAAAACGGTAATAGACGATACCCAAGCGTACAATATGAGATCGTAACCCTTTCCGTTATAATTGCCTACAATGTCACTCCAGAGGATAGCAGAGTCTGTCTTAAATGAAAATCCTGCTCACATTTATCCAATTCGATGCTTCGCTTTCTTTAGCTGGACCCATCAGTTATTTTTCAGCGAATAATAATGGATTTCATTTAAATTTTCTAATCCCGATGCTTCAAGATATTTTTATATTAGCATAAAACCGTGTTTTACGAGGAGGGAAAAGAGTATATGGCGAAAATTTAGTTTTCCGGAAAGGTAACCTCGCAAAACAAATTATCAGTGCTTTATACGGGAAAGTATTTTCTTTTTACTGAATGCAGCACTGCTCGATTCATACCTTTATTTCCTACGCACGCTAAATGCACGTCAGGACATTTCTAAAAACGTGAAACTTTGCCTTTTTAACAGGTCAGGGAAGGAAAAAAAAAATTATTACACGTTTATAATCTTTGCTTTGTTTTAATTACAAACCTTAAAGAAAGAAAAAGAATTTTCCCCCCATTATCGAATCAAACAAATACCAATTTCGTTTAATGCAATGCTCTTCCATTAACGGCAAACTCCTGTTTGTATAGCTAAAAAAGAGAAAAATTTTCTAGGAGTCAAGTCCTTTATTTTATTTTCCTTTTATTTAGAGTTATGCGTGCAAATTTTTGTCCCCCTGGAGAGAATTTCGCAATTAGGTACATTATTTAAATTTGAAATATGAATTTCCTTTTTTTTTTTTTCTTTTTCTTCTTGTTGTTCATTCCAACTACGGTAAAAGCCGAGAAACTTTTTCGAAAATGAAGCAAACTTAATTGCTCGGACGGAGCATTCGCAAGGAATCCCAGGGCAAGGAGCATGGCGTGACAGAAATGAAACCGAAATATTTCACGAAGGGGTTTCTGCGCCTCTGCCGATGTCTTTTTCCCCATAGTCCTGCACGGGGTGCAGTTTGGATCAGCAAATGGAACGACTCCCTCGCTCCAGCCCTGTCTCGACTCGCCAAACGCCATCAGGGGGTTTGGTCTCGCACCCCCGGGCGACGGGCTTCGGGGCTGTGATTCTCGAACCGAAAGCCGACCCCACCGCTTTGCGTATCATTTCTTAATCCAAATGCTTTCTGAATCCAACCTCGTTCACAAAGTGCAAGCGCCGGTCGAAAGCAGTTTAAAAAAAATTTTATCAAGTGCAAAGAGGCCGTAAAATTTTAAACTTTTCAAACAGACTTTTGGACTTTCGAATTAGGTTTTGATGTTCGAGAAGAAAAAAAACAAAAAAATAAAATAAATTCGGTTTCAGCAGTGCCGAATGCTTCTTACGATTGCATTTTTGCGTTTAGCTTTTTTGATATGAGCTTCCAATCTGATACGTAAAATGGAGATGAAAAATTTTTTTTGTTGTAACTAATCTTTTGACGAAATTCTCTCATCACATTTAAACCTCTACTTGCATGGGAGAGTTTAAATTCAAAGTTAAACGCGTCATGAATAAAGAATGTTCTCGTCATGTGAATTGATATACTAACAAGAAAAATAATAAGTGGTTCAATTGCCTTTTCTTCCGATAAATCAAATTGTCGCATTAAAAGCACGTGAAACACTTCTTTGATTTATATATATATATATATTGACTGGAGACGAGTTCATTAACAATTTGTATTATCATCTTATTTTTCATAATAAATGAATTTTAATGTTTATTTCGGTCTTTCGTCATCCGGATTTTTCCTTAATGTCGCGGTCCTTGTAATATTGTTTGCGTGTATGTAGATTACACGTTCGCATTTTGGGTCCTGACGAAGTTCCCGTGTAATTCGATCCGTTTTGATGGGTGCATCGCAAGAGACGAAACACTACAATTGTTAGGTTTTCACTCGTGTAAGTGTCGAATCAGTTTTTTCGCCCCAAATTCCCCGAGGGGTGGCGCTTTGAAAAATAACTTCCTTCCCATTCTCTGCCCTCACACAAAGCCCGTTTTCAGTTAATGCAATGATGGCAGACTAAGATCCGAAAAAAAAAAAAAGGAAAGAAAACTTCCTTGCGTTATTTTGGATTAATCAACGCCGTCCTCTTTATTTGCCTTTGTACCGAAAAGGAAAAAGAAGAGCGGGGCTGGAGGGAGGCAAGAAAAAAAGGAAAAAAAAAAAAAGGCGATTTTTCCGCCAAAGGAAAGGAAGATAAATTTCAAGTTTCTCACGGAAATACTAAGGGGGGGGGGTAATAAGCAGAAGAAAACTCACCCCAACGACCCCCTCCCCAAAAGCCGTGAATGGCGCACCTTGAATCAAAATATCCCGAGCGTTTCCTTCGATTAAACTGAAAGCGAAAATTTTATCTTTATATGCGATCTCCTTTTGCCCCGTAATCCCTTTCATTCCCCAAAATTATTGTCCCATTTTCTTCTCCAGCCTTAAGGCCCAGGCCGGAGCTAACAAATCTCTTCCTTCTCCCGATGAGATAGAAGGAATTCAACTTTTATGACGATTTTCCTTCTTTCCTTTTCTTTTCCCGCTCCGAAAGCATTTTTATTTCCCTCGCCAGTCTCCTGCAGCGACAGTCGGGAGCGGGTCATCAAACGGGAAGCAAGTTTATGCGCGTTATTAACGCCGAGAGCCATCGCTTTCGATGGCGCGCGGATTGAAGCTGAAAATCGGCGCGGAACCGACGGACTGCAGAAACCGGAAGACGTCCCAAAGCGATCGTCGGCTTGAGCGAATACCGCGTGGAATTGGCGCTCTGCAGCGAAGCTCCACATTAATTAAACGGGCAGATCCGCGGCAGACCTTTCCCCGCCCCCTCCCTCCCCCCAAAAAAAAATATCCGGTTTTATCATGCAGAAATGTGACGCGTAGAAAATTTCGGGGCGTCGGGGAAAAAGAAAAAAAATTTCCTGCAGCAACCGAGCAAGTTGAACCCATAATCAGTTTTAAGGTGAAATTGCCTACTCTTATTAAGTTAAATATTTTCGACGGAATTATATGGGCAGTTGTAAAAAGAAAGAAAAAGGCACGATAAGAAAAGTATAAGGGCCGTAAAATGTTTTTCTTTTTTGGCGTGTAGCTTTTAATAGTCGAAACTTTTCCTTTTTTTTTTTTTTTTTTTTTTTTTCTGAAGTCGTAAAGTTCCCTGAAAATGCACTAAAACCGTGGCAAAACCCATTTCATTTGGGGAATATATATATATATATTATTTCCATGATTTTTTTTCTTTTGCCAATGGATCGAAAGTTCGGAAACGGACATCGAATTTTAAAAACGTTAAAAAGCAAAAAGAAAAGTTAAATTACATTTATAGAATAAGGAGAGTAATATATTTCATTCTGCGGGCTTCATCATGTGATTTTACCGAAGGACGTGCGCAAAATTTCGATAAAATTTCTAATTCGAAATAGTATGCTGAATAAGTTCGAAGATTATGCGGCAGAAAATACGGTTTATTGCCGGTCTGGATCCATCATTTTTATTACTTTGCCTATCATTTTTTCATCAGAATTTTATTTACCATTTAAAGTTTTTATGATAATACATATTTCCCTGTTCTAAACAAAAGCTTGTAAAGTTTATACTCAAAATATTAATGGCTGCCTTATATTGCTACCGCCATCCCATTTATCGTCTGAATCTTAATCAAGGGTAAGGGAAATATTGTCCGCGATTCCTTTAAAAACGAAAAAGGAAATTCATGCGCACACAACGCTCACGAATGTTTCTCGCGGGCTTGGGAAAATTTAAAAGAAATTAATTGGACCGGGATCCGCAGCTAATTTTCACCGAAAGGCTGACAGGTCCTTCGCCGACAGCGTGTGCGAAGCCCGGGAAATATTTTTCCACCCTTCAGACGTCGCGGGAGGGACTTCGGGGGAGCGCCCGCCGGCATTTGCAAGAATCGAGGCTTTGTCGATCTGCCAGCAGAATTAAGTTTTCCGATTTCCGTTTCCGTGCACTGGCTAGCAGGGGGAGGGGGGGGGTGCTCGGAAAAATCGCACGACAAAGTTAAACATCTCCGGTATCCGAATCTGATAAAGGAGCGAGTGATCGGGTTACCCGAAGCCGGCGAAGCGGTTGCATTGAAAGCATAGCGAAGCAAGCAGATTGGCGTCGAGATTAAGTAAAGCGCTGTCGGATCCGACCTGAAGCCGGCAAAGCACCTCGCGAGGAAACGAAGCCCCTGGAATGCAGTTCCATCGGAAGGACGAAAATTTTTTCTTTTTTATTGTTCTCCAGCACGGTTTTCGTTTAAAAATAATAATAATCTGGGCGATAAAAAAAAGAAAAATTTATTTCTCTCCGGTTTGAACCGGGACAAAATACATACACGCAGATACGTAGTGCGCGTTTGGATGGATCGTTTGAAAAATGGCAACGGGAAACAACAATCCAGGTACAACAATGAATTGCTTGTCTGAGTCGGGAGCGCTGATCGACGAGCGGTTCAGCACGAAAACGATAATGGGTGCTTTTGTGTGAGGTACCGTTCGGGTGCCGGGGAATTTTCCTTCGGAGGAAAGGGGGAGGGGATGGGGAAGCTGACTTTGCTGACTCGCGGCGGTACTTTTCGATCGCGGGACCGAAAGTCCGATTCCGAGCCGGAAAATTCTATTTTCTTCTTTCCCCCGATGCGGCAGTCGCGGTCTTTTAAACGAGCAGGCGAACGGGGCAATATCCCGTCGAAGCTGAATTTTAATATAATTGAAAAAAGCTGAAAGTTTTTCCAGTTGCACTTTTCCATCAGTAAGACGATTTTACGCTTCATAAAGTTACTTTCTCATACAGAATGCGTAGAGCATCGAAGAGAGGAACAAAAAAAAAAAAAAAAAAAAAAAAAAAAGGAGAAAAAGCTCCATCTTTCTATATTCTGATTCAATTTTCGATTGCCCGAAAAATGCATAAAAATGCTAATATCGGGAAAATGAGAAAGGCAAAATCACGTTCATCCGAGAGGAGGAAAAGGAAGGCAAAAGGCTCTGTTTAAAATTCTGCCTGTCTCCTCTGGAGCTATCATTGATTTTTTTTTTTTTTCTTCTTCTTTCCGTTCCTTCTACGGGTGAATTAATGTTAGGGTAGAAGCCACTAAGACCATGGGCGTCCCGCTATAAAAAGATTTTTATTACTGTAGAAAATGCACTTTTGATGGATATGAAATCAGTGTCCATTCATATGTCGGTGGGGCGTCTTTGCAATGTCGTAGCCCAAATCGATTTGATCTCTTTTTTTTTTTTTTTCCCCCGCGTTTCACATCTCACAGCAGCGTTTCTGCCCTTTCGTACGTCCCGGGATGTCTCCACGTTCGAAAATTATTCATTTTTTTTATTTTTTTTTTTTCCGCAAACGGAAAGGGCACTTTGACCGGAGCAACACAATCCGGGAAAGGAAAGGGAAAAAGGAAAAAATAATAAAAAAAAAAAAAGGAATCGGAGTTTATTAAGCGAAATGTGGCGTGCTCGGAAAGCGTATATTAATTTTTCATCCCCCCGGATTCACTCAAACTTCAAATGCTTCCACATGTAAAGACAACGGCACCTCGATTTATGTGGAAAAAAGGCGAAGTTAATTGCGACGCTTCCGGCAGGAGCCTTTCACCTCAGCGTCCGCGTCGAGTCTCCGCCGCGGGGGAAGGCCGTCGGGATCGGATAAAAGGAAATACTTCTGATCACCCCCGTCGTTTTCGGCGGGGCCGCTTCTAAACTTATGATAATGGGGGTTGAAACGGCGCGCCGTCACGCGATTTTTGTCACTTTCGCGTCTTCATTTTTGTTCCTTCGAAAGCGGTTTGATTTTGCGATTGCTGTTGGGCGCCGAGGCAAAAATTTCGCCCCCCCCGCCGGATCTTTCGGCAAGCGGCTTCGGGCCGCGAAAGGGGAGAATAATTTCCGTTGCGTCGCAATTTTTCCCTTTTTGGAACCGGAGAAAAGGGAAAAGCGGTTATAACGACCAATTAGTTGGACTCCGTTCGCTTGTTAGTCGCCGTTGCGCGGACTCTTCTTATCTTTATTATTATTATTTTTTTCAAATTATCGCGTTTCGTTTCGCGGAGCCGGACCGAAAAAGAGGTGATTATCCCACGAAGGAAAGCAATAATTAAAACCCCTTTCCGCTGCCGTCGTAAATCCGCCGCTGCAGGATGAACCTGTTCGGAACGCGTTTTCGCCTTTAGAATTGGTGCCGACGACGCCTTCACGAAGACCACGGCCGGCCGTTCGGATGCGAACTCGCAAATAAATCGCGCTCTTTTTCTCATCTTTCCCGCATCCCCTTTCCGGCCTTCCCCATTAGCCGATTCCAGCCGACCTCCGCCGTCGGTGAGCGCATCCCAAAAGCAGGCTCACAACCGCCGTTCGGCCGTGCGTCCCAAAAGCGGAAACAAATATTTTAATCCCGCAAATTGCCATTTCGTCAGACTTTCGCGTTTGATATGAGAAATTCCGTTCGGTCAATGAGGAATTGAAAAAGTAAGCGAATTATTCATAGCGTTACATTTCACGAGCGTGAGGCAGTCAGAAACGCTGAAATTTATCACCGTCATCGGATCGAGCACCTCCGCCGTTCGTTATGTGAGGAGCTTTTTGGAGCTTTCCGAAAAAAAAGAAAAAAAATTGTTTCTTTCTGTGGAGGAGGAAAGGCACAGAGCAGGTACACCGTTTGTTATTTACACGCTCGCGTTCCTCGTGCCTGCGTCGTCACCATCGCCTTCAAAAAGGCGGTTAACACACTCGAACGGCGGGAGAATTATTTTCGTTTCTTAAAACATCGGGGCGTCACTGCTTGAAAAAGGAACAACGATGATGACGATATGCGGGAAAGAGAGAATTTCACGGAGGAGAAATGGATGCTGAAAGGAAGAAGGAGAAGAAAAAAAAAAAAAAACGCTGACGAAAACCAAATGGCATTTTAAGAGTCCAAAAGGTTCGTGATTGATGTTCGGCATGTATACATCACTATCCGCTACTTTATTTACGGAAAAATCTTAAAGTCCATCTTGTACATAAATAAATAAGCTCCAAAACCGGTGCTGATGCTCAAGCGAATTTTTTGTCAAACGAAACGAAACCTCTCTTGCTGCAGCTTTCACACGTGGGCACAACACTTTCAAAATGGACCCCCTTAATGTGGATCTCATTAATGCTTCCATTCTCAATATTTTTTTCTCCCAACTTTTCAAAACGGCATTTTACCTGTTTGCCCCTTACCGATTTTCCGAGTTATGGTCCCGGCGTTCAGCGATGCCTCGCCCGGTTTGAATTCCTCGGCGATATTAGAAAATTAAAGAAACAGAAAACGTTTTTATTACCGAACGCTCTCGCTGCGCTTAAAAGGGAGATAAGCCATGCTTTAAATATTAAAGAGTAAGCGATTTTTCGGGGGGGGGGTGTGTTTAATTTAGTCAGAGAAGGAGAAATTGTATTTTAGATTGGGATTAGACCTGATAAGTTCCATTAGGGATTCCGGTTTTAAAATGTGCAATTTTAACTTATAAACTAACGTATTGAATTAAAGGAGGAGGAAACTATTAAAGGAGGCAGAAATTCTTTTCCTTTTTTTTTTTTTTTTTTTTTTTTTAAAACTTCTTAAAAAATAAATTCACTTTTTCCTCGGCTCCATTTTACCTGAAAGTTTTTTTTCGGAAGAATTTCCCCGGATTTTTGCCGGAAAGGAAAAAGTTTTCTTTTCTGGCTGACGGAGGAAGGGCTACTTCTCTTCTCTGCGCCTCATCTAAAATGCCATTTTCCCGTGGTGCTCAAAGGAAAAAAATCTTCGACCCTGCCAGAGACGAAATGCGTTTTATTCTCCTGCATCAAAGTAACCGGTTTTATTTATTCAGATTACTTTTTTTTTTTAAAAAAAAGAAAAGGGAAAGGACGTAAAACAATATCGAATGCAACGGCGAGGAGAAATTGTTGAAAATAATTTTTTTCCATTTAAAAAACATGTCTGATTATCGTCCGATACAAAATCAAAATCTAATTATCAAATGAACAAAACCTCATAATCACGTAATAATAAAAGTAATCGCATTTCTTTTTTTAGCTGTGATACATATAAATATGTCGTGTATTACATATCCGTGCTTACGATATCGTCGTTCTGCTTTATTCGTCGCGCTTGATTTGAAGTTTCTTGAGTTTAATTTTAAATATTTTTCAAAACATAATCCGAATTTTGTCCGCAGCGTGCCTTATTAGCAGCACTTACATAACGTTTCTGTGTATATTTTGATATTGTGCAATATTTTTAAAATAAGGCGAATAATTTTACTTATTAATCTGCGAACGCGCGCTCAAAGATATGAATAAAGTTGTTTGCAGTAAGTTATTTCGTTGCTGTGGCTCTATATATATTTATGGTTAGTCGTTTGAAAGGGAATTCCCTTGCTTTTTGTGCGCGTATAATTGAGGAAAGATTTTCATCTGAAACAGAAAAAAAAAAAAAAAATATTTTTCCGGAGTGAAAGAATGTCAGAATTCCCCGCATTCAATGCTGGATGTTGTCCATATATTGTGTTGTTTGTATACAGCGCTCTTTCATCCCCGGAATTTTTTCCTACCCTACTTTCTTCATCCCCGCTGCGACACAAGGGAAAAGTGGTCGAATGAATTTTCCCGGGAAAGGGGAAAAAAATTCATAATCAATCTTTTAAAAACTTCCGTAGTGAAATTCTTAAACTGTTTCACGTTTTTACATTTTAGCCGAAGATCGGGAATGAAAATTTTTCATTTATAACCCCAAATGTTTAGGTAGCTCCACTTGGTTACCCCTGGACGATAACGTTCGTTTATTGCTCTCCCGGCCACTTAAATCTCTTTTTTTAAAAAGAGGAAAAAGCTCTGCTCGGTTACAGATCGATGTGTTTGTTTTAGCGAAACGAAAATATCAAGCACCGACATATTGATCAGCTATATATATATATTATATATCAGTAAGAAACGCATGTATTCCAGTATGATTTAAGTGTGCGTGACGCAAATACATTCACTGGGATATCATTTTGTGCCTTTCAGAAGTAATTATAAAGTTTTCAAAATGGCTTACACGACAAAGTCATTCGCTGTCAATTCGACTATTCAAATTGCCTAATTAGCTATAATAAAATCGTTTATTGTTGAAAAGATAACGATCCAGATTGATAAAAGTATATTGGTGAGCAGTACGACGGTCTGGAAATTACTTAAAATCAGTGTAAACATTCACAATTTTTTCATTCACATTGACTTTATCCGCAACTTAACTTTAATATATTCCACTGAATCACATATAACATATGTTCACCATCACATTAATGATCCCCCTTATCTGTGAAAATATACGAGTGCGTAGAGGTTAGATTTGTACTTTAAATCCGAAAGACGAACTCCGTATTTCAACTTCCAATGCGGATATTTTTTTTTTAATTCACGTACATTTCGATCGTTTCAGGTAAGAGATCAACATTCAATCCTTGTTTGATATATATAAGAACGGTGCACGATGCTGAGGTAAGAAAGAGGCGCATGACGCAGACCTGGGAAAAAATGATTTTCGTACATGGTATTTCCTTTTTTCCAAAAGGGAAGCTGCCGCTGCCGATCAGCAAGTATCCAAATCCTCAGGCTGCCGTCTCCCCGGCCATGCTAAGCCGCTTATTTTTCTCCTTTTTCCTTTTTTCTCTTTGTCCCATTAAATTATAATTACAAATTTCCGATTCCTGAGATGTTTTCCATCCCCGTGATGCGTAAACGGCGAAATCGTCCCGGAATATTTTGAAAGTTAAAGAGAGGAATCTTAAGCGAAGAAGATTTATAATGGATGTGCCACGGTTATTGTCGACGCGAAAGGATCTTAAGCCCTTATAAAAGCCGCTTCATCTCATGAATCTTTGAATTTATGGTTTATCTGATAAAGTATTCATCCCCGTTGACTCGTGTTTCTGAACCTTTTTATCTTGTACTTATTTCGCCATTACTCATGGCTGTAGACAAATTTTTAATCCTTTTCCCTTCAATTTTTTTTTTTGCTTTTTCCCCTGCGCGAAGCTCCTCAGGGGGAGGGGGAGGGTTGACGATGAAGAAAATGAACCAGAGCAAAAACAGAAATAAAATTTTCCATTTTCGTTTTATTGTTTTCTTAAATAAAAGCAAAGTTAATAAAAAAAAAATAAATAAATAAATAAATCTGGCTCGAGAAACGTATGTAATAATGCGTGTAAGAAAAAAATAATATTTATACAATAGTAAAAAATTAATTTACACATCGACATTTCGTTTGGCTTTTTATAGTGCGAAAATTCAATGCGATCCTTGCATGTATTTGTTTTATTTGACATTTTCAAATTAGCTTTTTATCAACGGGTATCGCGGTGAAAAATTTTTTCCCGCTTTCGGTGCCGCTGCTTGAGAACGTCGACCGCATTCAACGGAGGCGGGCAATGTGATAAATTCCCTTTGCCGTTGCGCCTACTCGAGACAGTGAAAGTTTTTCATCCCCTTTCGCCTTTAGTGGAGAAATAGGTTTTTCCTTTGCATTTTGGCACTTTTTATTAATCACCGTACAGGTATGTACGGCTGCTCCTCCGTCGGACATTTGAGCTTCATAAAAACCGAATTCCAGCTGGTTGATTTCCTTCCCACAGGCTCCAGTATATTGTTCCATAAGGCATTTGCAGCTGGGGAAACGAGAAATAACAAATAAATAAGATGCCTCGTGCACGTGCCATGCCCTGCGTTTGCATGTAACCAAATTTGCGGATGCATCCCCGTACCTTTCGCGTGACCGAGCTGACTCGGATGAAAGCAATCATGGGAAAGGTATCTTATATCCGTTTTGCGTCCATCCGGTGTGGCCACCATCGGAAACACAGTGTTCACCAGGAATGGCTGTACCACGGCGGCGAAATCCTTTTTATTTTGAAACTGGGGACTGCTTACCTGGAAAATTCCGTTTTTTGTGAGCTTCCAGTTTAATTTTTTTCGTTTTTGTTCGCGAAGTATAAAAAAAAAAAAAAAAAATCCGTATTTAATCTTCGGTCATTTTCCCCAGTTTCGGATCCTTCCTCCTTGTTCCAGCGCCCCAAGTTCCCGTTTTATTCCATTAATATCCAATCCTTACCACTTCCTTTTCGATTTCCTGCCATTCCGACATGATGGACCGGTAATTCGAAGTTTGATTCTTGAATTTTTCGTTCACCAAACAGGGGCATTCGTACGCTTTGTATAATCGTGCGCACATCCAGGGTAGACCCTTAAACCTTGGTATTATGTTGCCTAAGTCTGGAAAGAAGAGCAATACCACGTCATCGCCAACGTTAACAATATGTATATACGTATTATTTTTATGAGAAAAGCAATCTTCGCGCATTTCTCTCGATTTTGAACTCCACATTTAACGACGGGCGAATTTCGTCTCAAACATCTCCGTTGATCGATATTTATTAGCGAAATATGCAACTAAATTCAGTGCTTTGCAATTTATTATGGACTTTACTGTTCACATCTTTTTGAAATTATAATTTCCGAAGATTAATTTTATGTGAAATATTAAATATGGATATCTTATTCATTATGTACATAAACTGCGAGCCGAAATATTTATTCAATCTTCAAATGTATCTCGAAAAGCAGATTAACATCAAATTTCAAAAACGTGAATTAATTTTTTATACATTAAAGCTAAATTCTGTGTTTACTCCCTCAGCTAATATAAATTCATAATTAAGATGAGAAACATTAATCAATTGCTTCAACGTTAAAATATTCTACAGTAAAACGATACATTTGATAACACATGAAACTTAATACATTTATGCATTTTTAATTTATAATTTATAACAGTGTTTAAATATTGTTGTTATTCTGGATTAAATTATTTAAATTTAATTTCTGGGTTGAAACAACGAAATTTTCAATTATTTATTTTTACATGTCAAATTTTAGTTATACAAGTTAGTACATTTTTCATTAAAATTTATTAATGTAGAAGTAAATGAAATATATACATAATACATTGTATTATGTTTTATGTTATAACATAAAATTGTTATTATAGTTAAAAAGTAAAATATTATCAATATCGATGATTATATAAAACCGATCTATTGAGTATGTGAAATAAATTTTCATCGATTTCATATATAAATTCTTCACGTGTTTCGATATTTTCTTACTTATTTGCAGTACCACGTTGACTATTGTCCTCGGCAAATTCTCTTTTAGTCTGTTCAAAGTTTCCGTTAAGTGTTTTCGATGTTCTTCGAGTATGTCTTCGGGATTTTCTCTGAAGCACATGTCGAAACAGAAATCCATAGCTCCAATGAAAATTGTCACCATCTAGAAGCAGTGCAAAGCCTTTTTTTAACAGTTTAGAAAGATGGTTTAAAATAAAAAAGTATATTTGCAAGTATAAGTGCTGCCCTTTTCTCTATAATCCTTGCGTTTTGAGAGCCGTGCACCGAGATCTGGCAGGGTTCGAGTGGCATCAAATCGCCCTTACCTTCCAGTCCTTCTGAATGTCAATCTGGGGATGGTTATTCATCCTTTCGATAAGGGTCTGAGCCATATTTAATAAGTCTCTGCTTCTGGCAGCCGGTTCCGCAGCATTTAGCTGACTTCTCTCTCTGTTCGCCGAATACAAGGAGTCCCCGGTGGAGTAACCGATCAGATTTGGATTGAACTCTTTTAGTATGTTCGGTAACGTTAGATATTGCCTCCACGTTTCTTGCCCTCCTGAAAAAAATTAATTAATTTTCAGCGCAAGCTCTTATCCCGGTCGTGTTAATACGGCAAGGAGGCAAATACCTATTGCCCAGGAAACACCTCTGTTGGCTATGAGAACTTGGAATACGTTGGTGGACACCGCACCGTTAGCGGCTACCAGACTGTCGCCTATTGCAGCGATCACGTCGATATCCCCCGGACGAACCCTGTTGGCTCTGGTGGGTCTCATATGAGATCTTGAATTATTGGTCTGACATGGGAACGGAACATGCTCCGGAATTTCTTGTTGCAATTTCTGTAATTTCACGAGTTAAAATAAGTATAAAAATATTTGCGGAACAAAATTTACGCGTCTGATCAGATTGGCTAAATATTAAATAGTACTAAAATATATATACAACTCGCTAAATGTATATTGTTATGTCATTTCTTTTTACATATACATGAAGCCTTTTACATTGCATTCGATAAATTCATGTAATTATGTCATCCGAATCTCAATTATTGTATAAAAATAATAAATATACATGTTATTTAATAAGCACCGAAATGTGATTGTGTTCGGAGTTTGATATATACGTTTACAACGGCGTATACGGGCATATACAGCGTTTCTAACTTTTCTTTTCCACAGATCTTCCCAATACGTAAAAAGAAAGATACAAGTATCGATTGTCTCGGTGCACCGCGCAGAATGAATTATTTTGGATTTAATAATGCTCATGTGCAGGCCGAACGCCATCGGGATCACAGTGATTCCTCCTTCCGTTCAACTGCCGTAAGACTTACATTCATTTGCCTTGCCAGCTTCAGGGATTTCGGGGAGTGCCCCGTCTTCCCGATAATGGTGTAAACAAGTTGAAGTATCGACGATGTGATCCCGAAGCCCCTACTCTCCTGGTTCAGCAGCCTTCCTTCTTCCTTCCCGCAGAGGCTCAGCATTTCGTATCCGATTTCGTTTTCGTGGAGGACCGACAGCGGATGGTAGACTCCGCTCATCTCCGAGCACTTCATCTCCCGCGCCGCGATCGCCAAAATAAAGAGAGCCAGAGTCACGACCATCATTTTACATAATTAAACCTTATTTTAACCCCTATCATTACAAGAGAAATATCTCTTTTTCACTTAAATTAAGGTTGACGTGACTCAAACGATGCGACTTCATTTTGTTCCTATCTCAAGCGCCTTGCGACACGTGATAAATGGTTTTCAATCCGAACCCGTTTAACTGAGCCGCAAAACATTTTTCACAACTTTGCCAATAATATTCCGAAGAGAGAAAGAGGCAAAAATATAAATAAATAATGAAACCGTGAGGTGAAATACGATAGCAACCGTGTTGCCCGCGCTAGGTATATCGCTCATACTAAACGCTCATCTTGAGGCACCCGCTCGTATGCCATCACTCCGACTACGTGTACACCTTCGCCTCGGCGGTGGCACCCTCTCCAAATGCCAAACCAAAGCTCCGGCCTGGATTTCGTATCTGGAGGGGCAGCGCGGGGGTGGTTGGCCGGAGGGAGGCCCTCCTGGGAAGGGGGCGAGAGGGAACGAAAATGGAAATTAGCGGATTGAGAGACGGAAAATTTCAAAGGTGTAAACGGAGACCGCGATGATAATGATGATGAACCGTGGAAATTTACATTTCTTCTCGTGTTAACCGCATTTTTCGAAGGCTTCGGCGGTTGAATCACGGGTCGAGAATCTTAAATTTATTTTCCACGTTAATGTGAAAGTCGGATGGTGGCATTTGCGTGGAGAGAAGAAGGAAAATGGGAAAAAGGAAAACCAAAATGATTTCGCGAGTGTTTTCTCCTCATTGCGGAATCACAGCTCGAAAGGGATTTGACGAAGAATTTATTTGGGTCATAATGACAATGAGAAGCAAGTTGATGGCCATGTAGAGTAGGTGTGAAGGTCGGTTATTGTACCTGAAATACCGACTGAGGTCTTAGCATGTCTTTCGTGGTGGCGCCATTCTACTTCATCTGTCAGTTAATGCCCCTTTGAATGAGTTTATTTATTCATCGATGCCTTCTTGGTATTATTTTAATATTTAAATTATTCTCTTGTGGTTTTTTTTTCTTTTTTTTTTCTTCTTTTTTTAAGTCGGTCAAACTCTAAATTATTCTTGATTTTCGCCCTTTTAAATATTTACTTTTTGTGTATCTCACCGTATAAGTTTTTCACGACTTTCGGTAATGATACGTTCAGATTTCACAGATGCCCAACTTTTTCCTTTCGTTACCCGCAACGATTTAGATGGCATATCAAGAGCAAGAAATAAAGTAAAATAAAACGAAGCATTAAAAGGGACTTCGGCAAATTGGAAATATTTGGAAGATGTTATCCCCGAACTGCGTAACCGCATGTTGTACATTTAACAAAGAAGTAAAGAGAAAAAGAAACACGTGAAATACGTTTGATTGAATTTACGTTGACAAAAAAATGTTTGCATGCAGTGCCATTACATCTTTTGAATGGAATTCATATCTCTCTCGTAAGGCATCACATTATGAATACAAAATAAAGAGCCGGAGTATAAGAATTTAATAAAGAAAAATTAAAAAGGAAAAAGATGGAAAAATCACAAGCCAAAGAGCTGAATGAAATACGCGTATGTAATATATGTAAAATAAATATATATATTTATATTTACGCATAAATCCGAAATAAAAGCTGCCTCATTCGCAATTATGACACTTTTAATGCTCGGATTGTGTTTTGCTCTAAAAAAAAAGAAAGAAAACCTGAGTTTTTCAGGACAATAAACAAAAAAAAAAATGTACAACGAAACACTTAAAATACAACCAAGAAAAATGCATTAAGGTGATTTTTCAAACCGGTAAACCTCGATCATAATCATTTAATTGAATTATTCATAAAATTTAAGCGCAGAAAAGGAAAAAAAATACATAAACGTCGAGATAATATATTAACGCTGTATGGTTTGATTTTATTTTTTTTTTTTTTTGGAGCAAAATTCACGTTTCTGTTATAGATAAATATTTGGTTTTATCATGGAGCATTTTGGGCACATTCATATAATTAGCCCAAAAGATATTCGTATAAGTGCACATTTGAAAAGCGACATGATGATTTTTTAATTAGAATCTTGAAACGTATGAGATTTTGTTTTATATTTACATGTAATGGGAGAGTGACCGACTTGCTTCTTAAAAACTGATCGTTTGCTTGATCTCATGGCACTTGGTATTACTATATATATATATAAATATAGTAAAATATTAATTACTATGTATAGTGCACCACGAGAATGGTTCTTATTATCGGAAAGTTTGGCGCCCCTTTTGGAAGACCTGCAGTCCGTCAATTACCATATAAATTATTCTATCATATGAAAATTTATGCATCGGGGACAATAAATTTTACTGCACTTCAACTTTGTTTGGATAATTGTCAGCAAATGAGGGTTTTTGCCAGATGAAAATTTCCTCTAAGAAAAATCCAAGTCACCGTGGGTTAATTTCACTTAATTAGTCACTTTCAAAAAAGAAAATGCCCGAAAGCAACGAAAACATTATTTTTTGATGGAAAAAGAAGAAAAAAATTTTTTTTTTCAAGCATTACAATGAAAAAACCTCGGACGGAATTTGGCGAATGAAATCGTGTTATTATATATTATATATATATATATATATATATTAATGTAAACGAATCAAAATATAATAAAGGTTTACAAAATCACTTTCGCATCTGAAATTCAAAGGAGAAACTCGGCCGACATTTCCATCCCGGTTTTTGACACCGTCTCGTTTGCCGTTCTTTCCCTACCCTGCTAAACTCTGGGGGGGTCCCTGCCAGAAGGCTGCCACATCCTTTTACTTCCGCATGCTGGAACCACGGCCCGCATTTGTCTGGAAAAGGGGACGAACTCGATGGTAAACCCTCGTTGATTGTTCAGAACTCGCGATTTTCCAAATCGAACCGGGCAAATTCCTGAACGCGCCCGATGCGGATTCCGCATCCGCATGCCAAGAGGCGAGTGTGACACGAGGAAATAAGTTAAACGCCTCTTGAAGAAAGCAGAAGAAAAAAAAAAAGAAAGAGGAGAGAGAGAGAGAGAGAGAGAGAGAGAGAGAAAAAGCGTTGTTCGCACGCTGTGTAACGTATTAGGAGTGAAAATCGTGTCGTTTGTATCGAATTCGTCCCACTTGCCGGGTGAAATTCAATTTTAGCATTTTACCAAAAAAATTGATATTTCGCTGCAACGGCAAACGGGGCAGACGGAGATGCAGCTGCAGTCTTCGCGTCACCGTTCCGGCCTTGTGTCACTCCGTGGCTTGCAACGAGTTCTTCGGCAGAAGCAGGCACAGCAAGCCCCCGACTGAAAAAAAGAGTAAAAATCGGGTGTCTGAGCTGCGGCGGCCACGAGGATGGACTTCTCCGTCCGCGCTTTCGGGCAAATCCAAGTGCGAAATACTCACAAATTACTGTGCCTCCCAGAAGGAAAATTGGTATCTCGCAGCTTATGTCCAGCAGCATGCCGAACACCAAATTGCTTGTAACGGCCCCGACCCGGCCGAATAATATTCCAATGCAAACGCCCATGCCCCTGAATGAATAAATCAAATGAGATAATTACACCGGTTGAACATGTGAAACCGTGATGATGTTGAGTTAAAAGTGGAAAAAAAGAAAAAATTATTTCTTAAATTTCGATGAATAATATAATTTAACGTTTAAAATTTTCAATCGAAATCCGAACGCTAAATTATCGACCTCATTTACATGTATAAAATTATAAATTATTCGGGGGAATACATGATGCTAAGAAAAACTGAAGCATAAATTAAATCTAAATACATGCGTACGTATGTGTATACGTAAACCGCTTCAACACTGATGTATGCAATAATGAATGCGTTTTCGTTATTGTATGAAATAAAATTTGAACTCTTTCAAGTAATAATTTTTTTTTCTTTAATTCTGTTTCCGGTAGTGTAACGAAAACATGATGAAAGCTAAGTGGATTATATCCGTTCAAGTTAATGTAACCGAAAAAGTTAAACAATGGAAGTGCAAATGAGAGAAAAGTTTTTCCCGAAATGCAGGCATTATTGCAACGCAATTGTAGACCTCCGACAAAAAAGCAGAATGTTATATTTCATCATTCTTGCAAATACAAACGAAATTAATTTGTGTATTGTCCTTGCAAAATGAAAGTACGGTGATACAAATAAGTCATTAGATAATTATAAGGACGTGCGTGGCGGTATATATTACAAGTGACGTTTATTCCCCCCCCCGCATATAACTTGTATACTTCGCATTTCAACGTTCAGATACACGTAAACGGAAAAGTGCTCTTCCCTTTCTTTTTTTCAATGTTTAATAATGAGGTGAAATATATTGATTCGGGCGAACGTTGTAATACGCTAGGAACGCATGGCATATTTTGTTAGAACTGAAAAATAATATATGTATTAAAAAGAAAAAAAAGGAGTAAACTTACCGAACAGAGGTCGGAAACAGATTAACAGCACAGTAATTGTGAACATTCAGGGCAGAGTTAACGGTGGCTACGAAAAGTGCGCTAATAATGACGTTTTGAATGGAGGAACGTACAAAATATATGTAACATCCGCAGCACCCGGCAATGATCATGTTAGTAGCTGGAAAAAAAAAAAAAAGAAAAGGAAATGAACGTCGAACGGATGTAGGAAAAATATTGACAATGCAGTCTGCTTATAGCGATCATGACCGTTCTAGCGAAAAGGCGGCTGGCGATGACGATTTCATTCTCAGATTCCAAAAATATCGCACGCCTTTGATACTAAGGTAAAGGCAACTGGAAGCGAAGCAGCAACACGTGTAACGGCTCCGACAGAAGGAAATAAGAGCGAGAAGGAAGCGAGGTTTCACGGTAAAAATCGTTCGCGATCGAAAAGGAAACGTCATTAAAAGAGGGAAAATTTACGAAAACCTGCAGCCCCACGAAGGGACGCTGCGGGACAAAAGACCGAAGGTTGCCCGGAATGCAGCAAGGCAGACGGGCCGAATTTTCCGGAGTCGAAATGAACCGCAAAAGCAAAACCACTTTCCCGCGGGTTTTTCTCTTCCTTTTAACGGATCGTCTCGCGGGCCTGAATAACATCAGACGAAGGAGATTTCCGGGGGATCCGAAAAAAAAGGAATCAGATTCCTTGCGTGAACCGTACCTGAAAGAATTCTTCCGCCGACTTTGTTTGACAGAATAACTGCCAGGATATTTCCCACGCAACAAACCGCTCCTATTATGAATGTGTTGGAGAACACCCCGAGGTTGATGGTTCTCTTGTCGCAATCGCTCAGGATTTTGCTGAAAACGAAAGGGATACGTGATCCTGCAGGAGCACAAAATGCGACCTGTGAAACGTTCACCTTTTTGCGGAACGACGGGGAAACAATTCGAAACCGCGGCGCTTATTATACCCGGACAAATCTGTTTAAAAATTTTAAGCAGGCGCCCATTCGACGTCTCAGCTCTCGGCATATTTTCTCGATGCCAGCTTAGATTTTAGCGCCGGCCAAATTACAAAATTTCCTTTCGAAAACTCAACATTCAAAATGAGAGGGAACAACCTGATGAACGGAGACTGAAACGTACAATACCGAAACACGTTTTCATGCAACAATCTTTGTACGTACTCTAATGCGGACTCCTCGCTTAAGAGTGAATCTGAATCATCTGGGTAATTATTAAACTGAGACAGTTCGCAAACGCTGACGGACTGGTCCGGATTTTGAGCGTAGAACGCCTCGAATCGATTGAACAGTTCCGGAAGCCATAGACCCAAACCGTAATACCTGAAAAGATTTCGCTTTACGCTAAGTTGGATTCTTTTATTTGTCCGATCTAAAACTAAAACCAAAAGCCTCATTTTAATTTTCTCATCCCGCCCAAACGCTTCTCCACTGAGTTACGGTGCGATCGCAACCGGTGTTGGGGGCGCTAAATCGCCACTGCTAAAGATACCATTTGCCGTATACAAATCGCCTTTGCCCGCTTTTTAGCGTACCCGAACATGTTGGTGAAGTATATGCTTGAGCTGAGGATTGTCCTGGCAAGGTGCGGAGGTACGAAAACCTGCTTCGTCTGATTCAGCATCATTCCGCAAACCTCCACGAACGTTCTGGATTTCGCAACTTTCTTCTCGGCATCTTCCGTCGCTGTCGTTTTGGCGGGATCCGCAGTCGGATTGTCTTTGTGGGTGGCCACGAGATTCACAACCTTCGAACAACACAGAAATTTCAAACGTCGCAGCTCCGAGATTGTTAGCCCCAATTGATTTGATGGAAAAACTAAGAAACTTCCTTCATTTTTTTACTTATTTTATTTATTTTTTTCTTTTTAGAGAGAAACCTATGCACCTACTGGGTATTCCTCTTTCGGTCTTCCGGTATTTTTATGGAATATCGTTTTTAGCACTTCCATAGCTTCAGCCTCCTTTCCTTGGATGTATAAAAATTTGGGCGTTTCGGGCAGGAAATAAATAAGGAAAGCTGCCACCAAATTCGGTAATGCTATCAGTGCCACGAACACTCTCCACGACTGGTAATCCATAAAGGAGGTATAAAAACTGAGGTTTGACGGTATGACCAACCACGCCACTCCTGTCGTTATAGAATTACGATTTAGTTACTCATCCTGAATGATTTGACTGAGACGATTTTCAGTTTAGTTTATGTACCCGGCAACAGCATCCAAGCTAACGTCCAGCAAAATCCAATCAGGCATATACCACGAGATCGATGCCTGTTGGCACAAAATTCCCCGACATATGAATTAACCAAACATCCCGGAGCTCCACACCTGTAATGAATAATAATGGTATTGTTTGCTTTACGGTATTCATCTTTGCTTGAGGAAAATACGCTTCGTTACATGAATCCGGAGACGAAACGGACGACGGCGAACATTATGTACGAGGTTGACCAACTGGCAAGAATCGTGCTGAGGCCGTCCATGAACATTGAAATCAGAAGAACTTTTCGCCTTCCAACGGTATCGGCTATAACGCCCCAAAAGAAGGAACACGTTATACCTCCTGCAAAGGAACAATGATCGCGATTAAAAGCGCGAAAGTTAAATATTTATCCCGCAACCGCACTTGTTTACCTCCAAGGAACATGGCGTTGATTATACCCATTTGGGCAGCGGTAATTCTGAGATCGCACTGGGCGAACGGCAAGATGTAAGCGTGGAGCCCATACTCGAAGCCCGTGGCCAAAAAGCAAAATCCTCCAACAAATATCAGAAAAATATGAAACCGGCCGAATTGGGTAAGTTCTATGGCAGTTTCGAAGTCTGCGGTGCCGCTATCCTTCAAGCCCTTTTCGTCTGAAAATTTAACCCTGGTATCAATCACATCGAGCTTGACCGGAGAGTTGGGAACCGACTTTTGGAACTTCAGTGAGCGGAAAGTAAGAATGGAAACATGGGCGTTGTAGGTGACATGCAATACTTGCCCAAACGTTCTCATCGTATTCCCGTCAATACTAACCTCCGATGCCTGATTCACTGAACTACAAAACTGTGAGAATCATTCCAATAGCTGCGTTTTTACATATTCACGTTAATCAACGCAACCGAATGCGCTGCACTTCAATTTCAAATTTTCAATAATTTTTTTCTAAGTCATACAGAAAAATAAACCCCCAAATCATGAAAGATACAGAACTAAAACCACTCCGATGTGGTCTTGGCTCTGTTGGCATCGAGTGAGACGGCTCCTTCCGTCAAATCTAAGGGAGTACGATTTAATTCAGCAAGTAAAGAAAAAGATTCCTCTTATGTTAAATCTGTTAAAGTAAAATAATTAAGGATAGAATGGAAAACCTAAAGGCCGCGTCATAAGAAATTGACTGAAAGACGACCAACTATTATTAATTTCCGAATAAGATTAGAACCATAAGATTTTACCGTAAAAGATAAATTGCAATGTTTCAAGCGTTGATGCGGTCCTGTACCTGACGTTTTTCTAAATTTGGTCTCATTTTTGTAAAAACATAATTAATAATTAATATTTTCTTTTCGTTTTAATTTAACGCTAAAACAATATGTTAAATGCTTTTGTGCGCGTGTAAAAGCATATTGCACGTGCATTTCAGTATGCACGTCTAGGTAATATAAACTTCACAAATTTTCATTAATTTTAATTCATTATTACCCTAATCCCCACGTTTGACATAATACAAACCCGAGGTCCAGATTTTTAGCATTAATTTATAATTTTAAAATTATGGGTAATTTCAGTTTTGAATCCATCAGTTTACCTTCAGATGCAAATTTTTAATAGTAACGAACTACAAAAATTCAGTGATATAATTATCGTTTTAAGTTTTTGACAAAAAAGAAAAATTTTGTTCCTCTCTTTCGCTGTCGCTCTTCCCCAGGAAGAAACTTACCCACTTTTATGTCGGGGAACTTCATTGCTACTCTTCGTGCATTACGTTCCTTCGATCCAAGAGAACTTGACAGACTAGAACCCGGGCAAATGCCTGCTTCCGTTATAAGCCCCGGCAATAAAACATGGCAAATATTTATTGCTCACAGAAAGGTGACAATGAAAATGTTAAGAGTCAACATCATTTTGCAAGCTTAAGAAAGCATTGCTTAATGCTCCCATTTGCACTTCCATTCTTTTTTTTTTTTTTCCTCTTTCTTGTAGGGCACACCTCGGATTTTTCCTGAGAGACCTGAAAAATTTTAAATTTCGATCCAAAATCGATTTCAGCAGCACACGAAAAAAAATTACTTTTAATATCATAGCGAGTGAATATTTTTAATTACCGAAGTTTTTATTATCATACGACTTTTTTGTTCTTTTGACCCGGAACTTTAGTTTTTTTTTTGTTGTTGTTGTGTAACTTTATTAATAAATACAGTTACATTTATTATTTTGAGTTAATTCTGATTTTAATTAACAATTTTATTCCATTCACCTATTCATCGGCCTTATTACCTGGAGGTCATTCATGTTAGAACTTCAAATTTTATCAGTTTATAATTTACGTGCACAAATTCAACATTCAAGTTGGTCCAGAATCATTTAAATTTATATTGTTTGGCTTAGAATTTATGTTTCTATCGACTTTTGACTAAGTCTTTTCTTTATATGCACACATACGTACATTTGAAAGTTAAATTTACATTGGTTTTTGTTTACAATGCCCGACTAAAAATATGTTCATAAAGGGAATGACAATATCGTATAGTGGATAATTTTTTTTTTTTGATTAATTAAGCTCTGATCTGCTTCCAATATTCCAAAAAAACCTTGTCTTATACGTAAAAATTATTTGCTGCGTAATTTATGCATGTTGGGTATTGAGTCAAACAAGTGGTCCTATCCATAGCTACGTTAGTGGAATTATTTTGTAAAAAATTTATATTGATATAATACAAATCGGTCAAACTGTAATCGATTATGCGAACGATATAGGCATCGGGATATGAATTTTCTTTAACATTGAAGACGTAACGCTTTGTTTCATGATGGCCTGAGTCTTTGGCAAGAATTTTCATCAACTTTTTATTTAATATATTATCTCCTTTGGCAAATTAGTTTTAAATTCTTCATTTCCTCTTCTACATACATGTATTCCTTTAATGTTTAACGATTTTTTTTTCCTATCATTCATCATTTGCCGTGAAAAGCACGGAATTTACCGCTTAATTCGGTATTCCGAATTCTCGAACAATTCAGTGTGAAAATATCGATTCTTAAATATTTATGCTTTCAACGTAGAAATGAATGAACATCGCCACGTCGACGATACATTTCGCCTTCGAAAAAAAATAATTTTTGGACTTGCCGAGTGAAATATTTAATCGCAAAAGATGCCCGATCGGCTCCCTCCGGTATAAATTCGAATTTGATTCGATCGCAGCCGCGATCGGGTGCAGCAGTGCCGACGGCGTCACCGCAATCAAGGCACGGTGCTGTCGAAAATTGGGGCGACCCGAGCGAGAAGCAACAAATTGCTCTGCGATGCAATAGGCGTGCGGTGGGAGGCGTTCGCCCTCTTTCGACGGTCCGGGAACGCGATCAAGACCGGCGGCGGGCGAAATTCCTCCCCCGAACGCCTCGCCCCGCTCGGATCCGGACAGAATCGCACCGCGTTCCTCCACGCGTCAAACGTCCTCGCGACGCTCCGCGAACGGATCTCTCTCTCTCTCTCTCTCTCTCTCTCTCCCATTTGGGTTGCAGTGCCCGGGGCGAAGGAGCCGGCAAAGAAAAATCGTTCTCGGCTCCTCTTCCGCAGGCACTGAATTGCCGACTAGCGATTTTGCGCTTACTTCCCGCAGAGTTTGCCGCAAATTTGCCTCGTGACAAAGCGCCTTACGTAACATTTTAATATTTAAGAAAAATAAATGGGCATTAAATCCATCAACGCGTCGCCTATCTCGCGCTCTCCTTGACGTCGCATGCGATTTTTATCATTCAGACCTTCCGCAACGCAGGCAAAACTGAAATCATCTTTCCGCACCTCAAACGAATTGGAAAAAGTCTCCATTTTCAGGTTTTATACCGCTTCACGCCGATGCCCCCGATTCGGAATGGGTGCAATAATTATTGCCCGGAGAAAATTATGATTAATTCAAAGGAAGAAAAAAAAAATTATTTTTTTCCACCGGCATCACGACTGTCTTTTTTACGAATCCATCCTATTGCCCTCCGCAAGAAAAGGAAAGAAAAAAAGGCGAAGGTGCAATCCTTTAAATTGCAGAAACAACACGGGTGATAATGATTGCATTACGATCGACCGTGTGCAAATGAAAAATTAAAATAATCGAAGATGTGAATATGTACATTCGCTGCAAAATCAAATTCAGCGATTGGCGTAAATTGATATTTTATTTCCTCGGGCCCCCCCCCCCCCGCTCCCCAATTTCTCATATTCGCTCCCGAAAAGACATTTTCAATGCTCAGGAATCGGCGTTTAAAAAATTTTGCATCAAAAGTTATACTTGTGCGCCGCATGGTTTCCCGTATTAAATTATATATGCCCGAGTCGCAATGCGGGGAACATAAACGCGAGAGCCTCGCCTTGCCGCGACGCAAGAAAACATTTTCATGTTGCTTACGGCCCGCGGAAATTATTGGTCTGTCGATGTTGCAATCCTGTTTGAGTCGGGGGAAGGGTCACTCATTCGGGAGCACTCGGGATGCGTTGCTGTCGCATTCACAGAGGAACAAAAGCGATACCTGAGGCCGGCAATGCCGCCTGTCCGCCGGGGGAGGGTCGCCGCGTTTTTTTTTTTTTTTTTCGCGGCAAATTTACATTTTACATTCTTCCGCCGCGCCCTCGGGAGACTCCGGAAACAATTTGCGGTGCACCCACCGTCTGCTCGTCTGCCAGGACCGACCCCTTCGTCAACCGTAAAGGGATGAATTCGGCAAAGTGAATTTTAACCCGGCATAATAACGCGACGAATCGCAAAATTTTAAATATTTCAGCTTTCGTTTTCCATTATATGCAACGCCGACAGAGAGAGTTTGGCTTCCCTTTGCAAAATCGAAAAAAATATGTACACCATTCTTAATAATTAATATAATCGTAAATATTTTACTTTATTTAAGTGTGTGAACCGTAATAAATTTTAAAATTAAACACCGTTGAACAACGAACTGAGCTTTTTTTTTGGAGATCTGATGTAAGGATTGACTTGGGTATATATTTAATTACAATTTTTTTTTCTTTTATTTGGTCTTGTGCATATTAACAATAGTTTTTATTTGAAAAAGTAAGGGAATAAAATAACAATCATTATCCGAGCAAAAAAAACGTAATTTCATTTTGATAAAATGGATCGTCGTCCCCGGCTAATTTTCCCCGGTTTACTTATGGCTTAAGCAAGTAAAAATGTTCTCATTCAGGCATGAAACCATATTCCAAGATAATAATGTTCTTAGCTGGTTACTGATGTGCATTCAATAGCAAGTAAATGGGATGTAAGTGGCGTTGGTATTTACGAAACAGATTGGAAGGCAATTTTTTCTTTTCTTTTTCATTTTTTTGTCAAGCATAATGTTGAACTACTTTAACGTGGCACGTACGAAATGCGTGGAAATTTAAAAGTATTTTAAATACACGCCTGGGAGAATCTATAATTTTGGAAGTGGAAAAAAGGGAAGTAAATTCACGAATTGTGACGTCTCGGACTATTAAAGGACAAATTTACAGCCGCCGCATTTCTGGGTTTTCGCATCATGTTGAAAGCGGAGAAAAACATGAAGGATAATGGCTTTACTTCGGCCATCAAGCAACTAAAGCAAGTGGAAAATCGTAAAGAAAAGTGTTTTTCCTAAAATAAAAATTACATAAACAAGCGTGAATTTCGAAAAAAAAAAAAAGTTACGCCAAAAAGAAAAAGCCCATCTCTCGCTCCTGGAGGACAAGACGTTTATGGAGGAGGAAAAGTAATGGTCAGTGTCTTTATTCCTGTTCGGGCGAAGGCGAAAACGAGAGGAAGAGGGACGAATTTTATGATTATGACACTCGCAAACGGAAAGGAAGGAAAAGGTTCCTCATTCCTTTGGAAAGGCCTCCGACAGCGCGGGAACAAGGTCCGCAGAGCCCTTTCCCCGTTCCCTTATTAAATCGTGGACCTGCTCGAAATTGGCGGAACACCCCCCGCGGTACACACCCCAGAACCCCGGTAACGTGAATGATGAATTTTCAGCCGAGCGCTATTTTTCGCTTCCGGATTCTTCGGGAAATCAATCAATCAATCAATCAATCAATCAATCGGTCGGCCATTCATCTTCTTCTTTAAATCCGTCCGGGTTTTTCGAATGCGTTCCAGTAAATTCTTTGTCGGTTAAAAAAAAAAAAAAAAAAAAATGCGAATGTTTTTTTTGTTCGCGCACAAGAAGCAGGTCCGTTCGGCGCAAAAAGGTTTGCCAACGACCCGGGACTTTCGCTTATAACGACCCCGTCGCTTGAATGCGGGCGATCGGGTGCGACTTTTGCTCTTTTACGCGACGGAACAAGAACCAGAGTTGGGTCTAAGGCGATTGATATTGAAATTTCCCTATTGTAAATAACATTTTTTTTTTTTTTCTTCTTTTTTCGAGCACTTAATCACGCTTAAAAACACATATTTCGGTTAAATTGCGAGCACGTAAACGGACATTTGCACCGACTCCGGTGTTTTGATAAGTTTATTTGTGTGCCATTTGCCGAATCGCAAATGCTCGTTATTAAAGCCGTCGCTCCACTCGAATCTGTCGCCTGAATATGAAGTGAGAAAGGAAATTTTTCTTGTCAGACCGAGTACGTTATTAAATTTTTAATATTTATTCGAAAACCATGTTTTGCATTGTGATTAAATTATCAAGGAGAGTGTCGACAACGGTAAGAAAGGGAGAATCGGAAGAGGGTAGGAAATACAGTGAAGGAAGGAAATTGATGTGTTAAATTGATGTTGTGACATGATTGATGCAACATATTTTCTCCCTGTCTTCTGTTTTCGTGAAATTCCTCCCGGGTTCGCTCACCGCTTTTTTTAAAATGGATGAGAATTAACATTTTTCGCTCGATTTATGATTCTTATTCCGGCACCGGAAAAAGTCCGGCGGGGAGTTCCGCCGGACAAGAGCGGGGGTTCCCCCGGAAGTCAGGTCGAGGCGTCCGGTTCCGTCGTCGCATCCGCTACCCCCTTTCTCGCCCCCCTCCCGGTTTTCTTCAGGATCGCCCCGAAAAACGCCGCGCGGGTCAGGCACGCCAACTCGAACCCGCCCCGTGCCGCTGGCGAGTCTTTGCAAGGCACCCTCGTTGGGGTTGCCGCGAAGGAAGAAATGTTTTTTTCCAGCGGAGTTTCCGGTTGATTTTTTTTTCCTTCTCCGGTTCTCGCTTAAATTAACCGCGGCCGAAAGGGGATGATTCGTTGAAACGGACAGAAAACACCTTCCAGCACACGTAATGCGAATCAGAGTTCCACACTTTCATTCCTAGGGGTTTGCCCGCCTCATTTTAAGGTTTTTGAAAAATGTTTTCTTTGACCCTTGGCTGTTGAATAATTATTGTCAAATGCCATGATGTTAATGACCAAATCGTCGCATTGAGGTGTCATCCTGTACGGTAAAAGTCTCCGCGTTTTTCATTCATTAAACCGCCTGACTTCGCTTTTATGATTCCGGCGATGCCCTCGTTTTTTTTTTTACGGAAGATGTCGCCCTCTATTTATTTTACTTTTCTTCTTTCAAATTTGCATTCTAACTGTAAAATAAAACAGTACTGCAGGAAGGCACATATGCTGAAGGTAATCGCCTCTTACAGGAGTCAGATGGAACGCGAAAACGCAGCATCGGACCAATTCCTGTTTCGTTCAAACCGGTGCGAAGGGGGTGAAAAGTCCGCGGACAGAGAAAATGACGAACCTGAGCGCTGCTCGGTTTTTCGCTAACCCAACCGAAATCTCTCTCTCTCGTCTGCTTTTCGTAAAAAAAAAAAAAAAAAAAGATTTACTCCGCCGGGAAAATGAAACTGCCGAGATTTTCCTTTCGTATGTTCTTTTTTTTTGTTTCGCTAGCCCCGCTGTGTCCGTGGTTCACGCCATGGAAAATTCGAAAAAGGAAAAAAAAAAAAAAGAAAAACCCAAACTCGTGAAAAACGAACAAACCGAGTGAAAATCTAATAAAAAGTAAAAACCGTTGGGAACTATCAGAAACGATAAAAAAGCATCTACTGCAGAGTCGACATTAAAATATTTTACTGCCAACATAAACAGTCGGAAGGAACGATGTGAATCCTACGAAAAAGATTTTTTTTTTTTTTTCTTCCATCCCTCTGTGCTGTTGTTGCAAAATGGCGGCCTCCTCCCCGCCCAGCCTAATGCAATTACGGGTTGCGTGCCCTCGCAATAAAAAAAAAAAAAAATCCACGGATTTGCTAAGCAGCAGGATTTTGCGAAGCGTAATAAGTGCTCGGCCTGAAGCGGTCGTAAAACCGTCTGCAGCAAAAACGTCTCAAAGTTGGCTCGATTTTCCGTTCTTAATCCCACTTGCCGGCAAAAATGAAACGGAGGCTTTTCGACGGCATTCGGAGAGATTCCGGAGGCTGCGGCGGCCGCAGATTGACGACTTACAAGTACCCGTTGATAAATCGGGCGCGGCGAATATCCCCGTCCCAGCGCAAAACCTCACTCCAGCACTTGTCGCATACAGGAAAAAAGGTTTCGCCTTAAAGGCAAAATTGTCCTCTCCCGACGCTTCCTCGCGTGCCACCCCCCTCCCCCCCGGGACGCATCCCGGAAGTTAAATGCGTGTCCATCTCTCCCCGTTTCCTTTCCGATTCAATCCCGGAGCCTCCTTATTCCCCGATGAGAGGTCCGTCTATTTCGCGTGCAGGAGTGAAAATTAAAAGCATAATCAAATTTTGGCAGGCTCCGGGAATAAAATTAAATAAAGGAGAATCGGAAATAATTCTCGGGTCTAAGACGGCAGCGGAATTAATTAATTGGAGTATTTAGATGTTCCCCAACAGGATTGGGAACTCCCCCGTTTTTCGAGTGCAGCCTTTTCAGCGCGGTGCGAAACGGTTGCGGCCCGCAAATTCTGTAAGTTTTGCCGGAATTAAATGCTGATTTATATACGCGGTATCGCTTTCGCATCCGCCATTCGGGAAATAAATTTAATATCCGTCTTTAAATCATGGAATCTCCGAATTGGCCCCAATTGGCGATACGCAATCGAAATTTCAATTGGAAGAATATAAAAGCATCCCAAAAGCATCCATAAATTTTCTTGGTGTCTACGCGGAGAGAGCGCGAGGTATTTGAACGCCCGAAAACTCGCCTTAACATCCGACGAATGTTAACGTGTAAGTGCCGTTCGCATTGGTGACCGACATTGCGGAGTGACCTGTTGTTCTCAGCTTCCATTCCTTCCGTTTTTTTTCCATCGGGAGGGACCTCTGCTGGCTTCATCCGCGCCCTCGAAGGAATCCTTCTCGAGTTTCCAACCTGTTTTTTCATCCGGCCGAAATTTCCACCGGAGCGGAGACGTCTTCCCCACCGACCGAACGGCGACAAACCTGTGCAGGGATGAGGTGGGAACGGAGACTCTCCGTTCCCGAATGAGGCACCCTCCGACCTGTGCAGCCCGCGCTTCCCGCTCCCGGAGAGGAGGGAATCGCGGTTACGTGACTTTTCACCGCAGGAACCCCGGCATCGCGCTGTCGGAATCGATCCGGCAGCGGCGCGACTCCTGCTGCCGGTCCGGAAAGGAAGAGAGAGTCGTCGTTGACTCTTTGAAATCCTTTTCTGGCCGCCTCCTCGAATCACGTCACGGAGCATCGAACGAGTCCGTTTCCTTACCCTGCAGCACGGGTTTCGCCACATTTTGCCAGCACGTCCACACGCACGCGCGCGATGCAGTCGTGCACCGTTCGGCGTTCTTCACAAATCGGCAATGCCTCGGATCAGAATTCATTTTGCGGCCAGAGCACATCTCCAGTGCAGTCGGTCAATAATTTGCAGTGATTCCATCGCTTTTATGTTGCGTTAAAAATTTTTAACAATCACGAACAGTGCATTAGGAACGGCTCCGTAGGAGACTTATAATTAAAAAATACCCATGAAAAAAATAAAAATTAATGTCTGTATGTGATTGAATTATAAATGAGCACATGATGGTAGTAAAGGAGTATCAATGCATCCCATCTTTTTGAGCATGATTCGATTTTGATTTTGAAACGATATGTAAATGTACATTTATAAAATCAGTATGCTGCAATGTTAACACTGTTTCAGTATTATTTTCTCGTTTATACACGTACGCATTATTTTTTCTTAAAATATAAAATTAGAACCTCGGGTTTTTATACAGAGCGAAAAATATAAGAAAAAATTCATACTTTATGAGTTTTTAACTTTTTCCTTTTCCAGTTTCTAAACTTCCTTCCTTCCTCGAGCACCTTAAAACTGCTATCAAATGGGCATTCGTCTTTTAAAGAATCAATCTTAAACTTTTTTCATTTTGCAACTATTTCAGACTTTGTTTTTTTTTTTTTTTTTTTTTCCACTTTACGTTATCCAACTGAAATATTGAACGGCAAGATTTTAATCTCAATCCGTGATATGACCGTTTTCTCTTCCCATTTTGTGCTCCTTTCCAAATACTGAATATTCTTAATTTAACCCCATTCCGACTCCATGGAAATTTAATTTTTATTTGTTTAACAATTTTCTTTTTTATTCCACGGATGAGGGAAATATTGTTCGCCCCAGAATAAATATGCAACAGAGTTATTAAACAATTCATGGGGTTTAAAGAACGAAATTGAATTGTACAGATGTGGTTTCTTTTATGTTGCATTTCACTGGTTCTTTTTTCCTTTTTTTTTTTTTTTTTTTTTTTTTTTTTATTAAATTAACGTACGTTGTTCAAGATGTAATTTATCGCATGGGGTTCCATCCCGTTCGTAATAATGGGGAAATTTTTTTTGTGCCGCTTAACAATTCGCTTGAAAGTTTCGCACATGAGGCCCCAATTTTTGACGCTAAAGCCACGTTTTCATGTGAAAATGGCCGATCCGATGAGGAAGACACGGGGGAAAATGTGATGCGCTTTGGGGCAGGAACCTCGCACCGCTTTCGCGGCTCCGCTCCGCGCGGCAAAGGGCACGTATGAAAGTTGTTTCCAGCAGCGGATTAGTCGAGGGGACTCATAACGAACATGAGGAATTAAATTTTAATTTTTACGACGAATCCTTTTCCTTCCTTGGAGGAATTAATCGGGAAAGCTCGAGAAATTAAAAAATTAATAAAATAGTAAGATGAACTTTCGGAGAGGGAAGGAATGAAAAACGTGGAAAGTAAATTTGAAGAAATTTCGAAATTTCCGGATTATTTAAAATTTATAAGAGCTTCCGGTGATTTATTTATTTATCGAATATTTAAAAATGAAGCCTTTTGCTTCCTCGACCGCCCTGGATGCTCGGATTATATTTGATCAAACGAAAGGCGTCAATATATATATATGTGTGTGTGGAAATGGTTATCGTTCCCAATGCAAACAATCCCTCCGTTTACGCCCTGTTCTCGCGAAACCAATCTGTCCGCTTAAGTGGACGAATATCTATATCCGGGCGGGGGTGCAATATCCGATTTCGCGATCTTGGCACACCGCAAAACCGCTCCCGTGGTCGTGTCATTTCGACGCCCCGTTTTTATGAAAGAAGAAATGCTGAATGGTGCGGCCTCGGCATTTCCTTACTTTTCTGATTCCTGCATCAGATCTTTAGCCCTAGTCAATATTCCTTCTCATCCCTTGCTTCTTATCTTTGCCCTGGAGCTGCTGTCTCTTAAAAGTATATATTTCAGTTCCTTCTCCACTCTTGGTGTCCCTTCTGTATCATCATTGTCTTGAATGGAGCGTGTAGCACATTTGACAGGTCATTTCCTCTTGTCTTTTTGATTTAACGTCAGTGAATTTCCCAAGTTTCTCTGCCGACCCCGAGTTTTATTTGTTTTAATTTCCATTTATCGGATTTGAGGCTTTCCCGGATCTTAAATGCAACTGAACGAATGATTTTCGCCGCACTCCATTCCACTCTCCCGGCATCACATATATATTAAATTTCGTCGGCTGCGCTACCGGATTTTAATTTAAATATAAACGCATTCCCTAATTTCAATGCTAACGAAGCTTAATCCGGTGGATTTCGGGATTCGAATTTAAATCCGACGCTCATATAATCCGGCGGATTATATGACGGCTAATTGTTTAATGATCGTCTTGTAAAATCAATATAATACAGCGACGGTTTGCAATGCTTTCGCATTTTTTTTTTTTTCGGCCCGAAACTACGAATTCTGCATTCATTGATTCCGAGGGGAACCACTTTCGAATGGCACGAACGGGTTGGAACTTATCGCGGCATGTATCAATATCCTTGTTGAAAATCCTTCAGTCATAGATGCAAAACGATTGAATTTGCCTTTCCCGAGTAAATACCAAATGTGCCGGTATCACGGGATAAAAAGATAAAGAACTTAGGAATTGTTGTATAAAATTCAGGAGAGAAAATCTTTCATTTTTACCCACGTGCCAGGGAAAACCCTTACGGTCCGGCACTTCGTTTCAATTTCATTATCAGGTAACCATCATTTACTGCTTGAGATCGGCGTCGATTAAATTTTAACATCTCAACTTTCTTGGTGCGGATAGATTTTGGTTCGACACTTCCATCGGAAGCGTCTCTCAGTGAAATATTATGTTTTTCACGCAAGATTATCTGGCATTTTTAATTCTAAAAAGTTTCGCTTTCGTTATCGGCTTATAAAATTCTTCATGGCCAAAAAAAAAGGAAAAGGGGAAGCGAAAAAGATGAAAAGAAAAACCAAATCGGAATGAAAATGCCACGGAAACCCCCCCCCCCCCAGGAGTGAAGTTTGAAAAGTTTTCCAATTAAATTTAAGACCTGAATCAGGCGAAATTTTCAACCTGAGGTTGATTCACAAGTGTCAGATATAAATAAAGGAGTTTTATTTAATGAGAGCGCAAAATGGACACTTAGAATGAATAAAAAGCTCGGTTTCCGGTTCATTAAAATCGCCTCTTGAAATCCCGCGGGAAGGGCCGTTCCCGGCCGCGGTCCGCCTTCCCGTCGAACCCGAAAAATCTGATCCCCAACACCAATTAAAATAATTTTTGCATCAAGTCGGATTTTCCGCCTGCCAAAAAAAAAAAAAAAAAAAAAAAAAAACCGACAGCGTCCACGAAATCAATATTGCCGAATACAATTTTACGGATTACGCATTAGATGAAGTCGTTTTGCGGCCGTTGCCCCGGGCATAAATCACGTTTTTGCTGCCGGCAAGATGCGAGGAGTTTCCCGCTGCGAAGCCCTAAAATGCTGGAATGGGATTTTCCGTAAAATTGTAATTTATTCCGGATCCAGAACGCGGAATTTGGTAAATGCTCTCTCTCGCTTTCCATCCCGGATCGGTTCTTCCTCCATTACGGTTTTCGAATGGGACAGATTTCAGCTTTCCGAATCGTCTGATCTCCGATATTAAGGTACGTTTCTCGACGATTCAAGGCATTTTCCCGAGGTGGGTTAAGGAAAAAAAAAAAAAAAAAAATTGCGCTTCTCCTTCTTCCTTTCCTCCCAGTTTTGAATGCATGCCGTATTGAAGGCGGGACGTTACGTTTTCGCTTTTATCGAATAACTACTTAAGGTATGGAAAAGACTTGTATTTCTTCTGCAAATTAATGATCCATAAATTTTCCGAAGGTGTTCTGATGACATCGTATAAAATTCCGGGAGTTTATGATCGGTAATTTTTAATAGAAAGGTTGAACTAGTTGCGCGGTCCGCCGCGCTTCCAAAGTGAAGTTCACTTTTATCATCCCCTATCGCCATATCGTTCTCACCCCATCATCTCTCTCATAATTTAACATCATAATTTTTTTTTTTTTTTTTTACTGTTCACTTCCCGGTTTCATCCGTATCCTCAATCTTCCGAATGCCAGCAACACGCATTGCAGATTCCCTTTCGCGTTTATACCAGATATCGTCTGGTGCGCAAAAACCGCTTCGAAGCGATTTTCCTTTTTCCTTCACCCCGGCAAACACCTTTTCCGATTGAGTTTTCATTTCCATCGTCATTATCGCAAACTAAATGAAATAATTGAGAAATAACTTTTTCCTTTTTTTTTTTTTTTTTTTTTTCGACCATTTACGACCCGAAGATCTTTGCTTCGGGATTAATTAAAACCGGCGGAGAAAAGAATTTAATTTTAAATTTCAAATTTAATATTCACCCCCGGTTTCGGCACAAAGGCTTTTCCATCAGCGAAATATACCGTATCGCTTCCGCCGGATAAACCATCCCCGATTTTCCCGAAAGGATCGACGACTTAACCGGCGCACTTCTAATTTGGCAAAAGGCTACGGTTTTAAGGGAAAAAAATTGCAGGGCTGAAAGCGGAAATCGAAAGAGCTTCGCGCTCCTTCCTCCCCCGAGCCCTTTTTCAGCCAGTTTAAATTTGAGTTTAACTTTTGGTGAAGAAGGTAATTCGTTTTCAGGTTTTTTCCAAATCGAAAAAGGATCGCCGCGCGAAAGTCAAATGCGAAGTTAATGAAAGTGAGCGACAAATCTTTGCCAAAATCGGTGCTAGGCATTACAAAAATTTTTTTTTGGCGAATCGGATTTTCCAGGCTCGACACCGAATCGCAGTTGATGCGCATATTTCCTCGTCTTTCGCACAGCGGTTGAAAATGCCGGGAACCTTTTTCAGCAGTCGGCGAATTTATCATGCACCTCACAATTGTATGCGTTACATAATCGTAACTTAAATTTATCATCATTGTCATTAATTATTGATTCTTTTGTAACAGCTCGACGAGAAAATGTGCCTTCGAATATGGATTTTGTGTAATAACAATCGTTAAAAATAATGCCCCCGTTCATCGATCTTTAGTTTTCTATAAAAGGCTTCGCATTTTTCAAAGAATGCCAATTTGCCCTTTTTTTTCCATAATAAGTTCTTTTGTGCTCATTCTTTATGATTTACATTAATCACTTTGGATGTTGACTGCAGGAGATTTCACGAGGACATTTATTTATTTACTTATTTATTTTTTTTTTTTTTCGAAATGAAATATCGCAAAGTTTAAGTTTTTAATTAAATCTGTGTCCTTCGAAAAAGGACTCCATCCCCCGAAAGTCAAACCCTTGATCCCCATTTGCCTTTAACCCCACGAACAATGTCAGAAATTCCATATCAGCCCATTCGTCATATTCCTGTCGTTGTTTCCCGTTTAAAACCGCTTAATTTTTTTTTTTTATCTTCCCGAGGGGGTCCCTCAGCCGAGGATTTTCCACTTTCCCTCGCTTTTCCTCTCGCTTGAATCTTCCTGGCCCGGGCGCTGGCAGCGATCGGACTCATTCGACAAACCTCAGCGCTTAAATTTTCCTCTTGCGCGAGAAAAAAAAAAAAGGTTCAAGTCTCAGGCAAAATCAATGTCGCAGCTTCCTTACCGCGAAAGGCGATCCGCTCATCCCGATTCGGGGGCGTATCGCGCTGTCGCTCCGGACGGCACGCTCCGGATCGGTTTTCCGGATCCGACGCGAATTTACAAATTTTCCGCACGTTTCGCGGCATTAAACTTTTGACTCGCCCACAGTGCCTCCTCCGTGCGCTCCTCAACTTCCACTTAAGGGAACATAAAAGGCAACCGCCGTAAAGTGGAAGATCACGGCTTCTTTTACGAGCGCCCGATGCCGGATATATCGGAAAGTGCGAACTGCAAAATTGCGCTTCACATCCAACCCGGCGAAATTCAATTCTGCGACAGGGTTGAAAGTGAGCGACGCGAAAGGCGGGGGCGAAGAAGGCGGAAAGCTTCGGAGGCTGCGCCGGTCGCGAAGGCTGTGCCTTACTTCGTTGCATCCGTCGGGGATGGAAATCATCACCGGGAAATAATTTTCCATTTTCTTCGATAATTTGTATTCAAACTGAATGCGGAAGGGCTGCCAAAATTTATTAACAGCTTTTGCCGAACGGGCTTAATTAAGTGCGAAAAGAGCAATTGCCTATTTCATAGTACGCTGCAGTCATTTTTCTTCAACACAATTACGTTCAAGTCATTTATCATAGTTGGTAACCTTTCAAAGGCGAATCCTTTCTTTAAAATTTTTCATTAAAAAAAAAAAAAAAAAAAAAAGAACCTTTTTCTCGTCGCAAAAATGCAGCAGGGATAGAATATTTTATCAAAAATAATAAATATTCGCCAAAAATTTCACGCTGGCGATGAAAATATTATTGCTGCGGCGCGCACGTTTAAGTCTCCTTAAAGAAATAAATAACATTTAGCTTACGTTCAACGCAGCGTGCTTTCGACTCCAGACGGCAGTTTCCAGGTACGGGAGGGATAAATTTGGAGACTGATTAGCTATCAGTCGCACGGTATCTCGATGGAGCAGGTATCCAATTAGATGAGAGAGGAGACCCAGTGTCGCGCGGAAGGTTTCGCTTTGGCTGCTTGCTTAATTACCGATCCATCAAGGTAATTTCTGCTTCCTTTTAGAAGGATGCGTTTTCTTAAAAGCGACACCAATAATTAAAGGAGCACCTTTTAGCCGGGGGGGGAAGGGAAAAGTGAAATAATTTATAACCGATTCCTGTTGAGACAGATTGAAAATCTCTAAAAATCTCCTTTGGATGAGAAAATTTTCTCTCCGTCTTAACGATGCTGTCCCCAGGCAGGGAAATCTTTTTCTTTTTCCGCCTCCAAAAGAGTAAAAGTTACTCTCCAATTATTTTAATGAGTCGCGCCGGAAGAATTTTCCGCCGTTTGCCGAGGGATTTTTTTTTTTTTTTTTTTTTTTTTAGGGCAAATGCGATTTCGGATTGCGGGAAAGTGCTTAAATTTCGGAAAATCGCGAGAGAAGCGATTCAGCGCAAATGCGGGCGACGCCGAGAGCGCAAAAGCTCCGGTCTTCGCGTCGCATTTTCATTTTTTCAACGACTTTTTTTTTTTTTTTTTCCAGGTTAAAGTCATGCTGAGGGTAACCGGCGGAAACCACGGCTCGGATTCGGCGACCCCGTCGTTTTTCAACATCGACAGCAGGAAAAAGCAAGTCACTCTGTATGATCCGGCCGTGTGCGGCGCTCCCGCCGCGCCGGAGGACAGAAGGGTCGGGATTGCAGCTCCGAAGATGTTTGCTTTCGACGCCATATTTTCGGAAGATGATTCTCAGGTAAAGGCGAACCGGGCGGAAGAAAAAGCGGCCGCTCACATTTTAACGTGAGAGGACGAAGGGCCCGAAAAATTCGGGGGCCTTTTCCAAGCTTTTCCAAACTCCCGGCAAAAGCTGAAATTTTCCCTCTGCCGACTCCGCCTTCCGAATTTTTTTTATTAATAATTTACCAAAAAAAAAATCCTCTTGAGCGTCGAACCCGGGGGGCTCGGTTACCGGAGCTTTCGGGATTTCCCTTTGCGCCTAAGATTCTGGAAATGAAGGAGGGAAAAAAAAAAAAAAAAAAAAGAAGAAGAAGAAATTTATGAATGCGAAATATTTTAACAAAGTCAATTTCTTCTCGCTTTTCCCTCGTAAAAAATGAAGAGAAGCGGAGCTCGGAAACGAAGAAGGAATTCCATCACGATGGAAATGAGAGGAAGATACATGAAATGTTCCAGGAGCATTGATGTGTCACGCACGCAGCATCAACCGTTCCATTATAAAAAATTCATGGCCCGACGTCTTTGACAATCTTGTGAAAAATGAAAATTTTACGTTGGAAATCGATTCGGGATCGGGCAGAGACGTCTCGGCAATTTATGCACCTCGCAGGATTCTCGAAGATCCCTTATTAAATTTACCTGTCGCTGTGTGTGAGCGACGGGAGCTGCGCCAGAATAAATGGAAACTCCGCTTTTTCGAACGGGGATCGGTCACACAGATCGGGTTTTAGGGAAAAAAAAAAAAAAAAAAGAACTGCTGCAGCCGCCGCTGCGGTCAACGAACGCGAACGAATCCCGCGCGATTAAAAACCGATCCGCTGACGCCTTCGTCAGCGCTCCGGGAACCTACCGGAGAGGAAAATTACGGATAAGGAGCTGAGGCGACCCGACAGCAACCATCAGAAATCGAAGAAGTAATTCGGTCATTCGTTCGCACTAAACCCAAAACGTTTCGCGCCCTTCACTGATCTTGCGCCGATCTCTAACCGTAAAAATGAATTCGGCTGCCACATTTGCTCGTGTCAACGCTTTCGTGTGCATCCCGCAGAGTAACTGCCCCGGTGAATATCTAAAATTTAGAAAAAGCAAAGCATCGCGAAGGTTTCGTATGAAATATTAAATTCAAGTGCCCGTAGAAATATCCCAAACGAAAATTTATATTTTGGTACGAAATAATTTTATCCCGTCACCTATTTTCATTGACGTGCCATAATAAATTTCTTCCAAATTAAGGTTTCGGCAAGGGAATTTGGTCTTTCAAAAGAAGTCCGTAACGGTGGAGTAATTACTCGCATTTATATTGCTTCGTTACATATCGTAACGATATCAGAAATCAGCTACGCGGCCATGTGCCGCACTACCGCTATACGGATCGGTTATAATAAATAACTTTTTTGAAAAGCAAAGCAAAACAAAAAAAAAAAATAAATTTAAATAGGGTTTGGAAAAGTCAGGGAAACCTGAAGCCAGGTTTCAACCTGGCTCGGAAGGGAGGAGTTGAGCCTCCGGACTGTCGGAAGAGCACATTGCAATGGGTGGAATCGTCTCCGACGTGGGTACCCTTAAAATGTGCATTCAAAATAAGAAAAAGTAAAAAAAGATACATCGCTGATGCATGAAAGCAGAATCCGAAGGGATGAGTTCCTCGCACCTTGGAAAACTTTTCTTGCCAAAACGAATGAATAAACGAACCGAAATATGCATGTATTAGAATTCGAAATTTTTCTAGCAATAATGAATAACTACAATTTTTTTCATGTAAAACGCTTAAGAGCCGTTATAAAATTTGTTGCCATTTTCCAATTTACATATCAATCTGTGCTCTCTTAAAGATATTTAGGCGGATAAAGACGGTTTCGGAAAAACTTTTCGACAATCCCCTGAAATATTTTACAACCGTCGTCCTCGAATGTTCCCTAAGGTGCCCTCAATCTTCATTTTGCTCTAATGCTGACGTTCAACGTTGTTTTAAAAGTTCCATATCAAAAAAAAAAAAAAAAAGCGTCTTTAATCATGACATTCCCTTCGCATATTAAATGTGAATATAATATACATATTTATATATATATATACGCACATATAAAGAAGATATAACATTTTTGTGAGGTTGGCTTCGAAAACATGTGCGAGGAGAAAATTTTGCATCCAAATTGTGTACCTTTCGATCTGGATTGAGCAAATTGTAAAAGTCGGGTTTATAGCTCCCCGGTTCCCTATTGTACAAAATTAGTTTCATTACTCGTTCTTTCTCGTCGCCGAACAAAATGTCGAGGGGGGATAAAATCATGGATTAGATATGAAAAAAGGAAGACTGCGAAATTTTTTTGAAATTAAACAGATCCACGAAAAACAGAAAGAAAAAAAAAGAAAAAGAAAGATAATAATAAAATAATAAATAATTCGTTTTTTAAAGCTGCCGTTCGCTTTCATCTTTTCATAATTCGAACGGACCAAAAATCCCTCCAGCTCGGCACATTTCATAATTTTTGATGATGGAGAAAAACACCCTGAAAAGTTAATTCCTTATTATCCCTTCGCTTAATTAACTGTTGAAGAAAAAAAAAAAAAGAAAAAGAAAAAGAAAAACAAGTATACAAATAATGCAGACTTTAAATTTTCTGGTCGATGAATAATTAATCGGAACTTGCAAAATTGCCTCAACGAAATAATAACATTTAAGGTTATTTATAATGTATAAACCGAGAGAGTTTTCCCATTACCAAACATGTTGACATAATAATCACGTACGTGTTACTACTTCGAATTTTTCCATGTTCACTTTCTGGATCGATTACTTCATATTTAAACGTTAGGCAAATCAATTGCTAATTTTATTTATGTGTATATATATATATATATATTTTTCTGTCAGGAAATTCCTTTCTTTAAAGCAAACCAAGAAGGTAAAAATGCTCCTTTTAGTAAACGGCATTTTTTAGCAAAATCTAACAAAATTTTTTAACAAAAAACAAAATAAAACTTCCATTTTTTTTTTTAGCAACGAAACCAAACTTTACGTTGCTACAAACCAAACTTTACGTGAGACATTGGGCACCGTCCCATCATAAAATTTTGTTTTATGACAATGTTAATGAAATAAAAAATTTGATACATTTGTCTGATAAGTGTACAAGGGAAGATTCAATGGTAGCTTTTCTTCAGATCCGCTTTGAAATTTGAAGTTTTCGCGTGTGAAGAATCAGTTGGCGATGAAATTTTCGTTTTTTTTTTTTTTCCTCCCTTCCTCTCTGAGATACATGAAAGGCAAACTCATAGGTAACTTGCTGAATTTGAATTCCTTCGCAGACGCGCCCTTAGAAAAAGAAATCAGCTTTTTCGCCGGCTCACGAACCATTAATCAGACGTTTATCGGTAGTCTTGCTTAAGGACGGGAGAAGGCGCGACAAAAATTTTCGATTTTTGCTCGCGTCCGTTCCTCGGGACGCCAGTTAAGAAAAAAAAAAAAAAAAGGAAACCCGTGCAGCATTGCTCGAAGCGCATTGAAAAGCAGAAAAGAAAAATATTATTGCATGCGCTTCTCCCGTTCCTGATTTCAGCTTTGCTTCCGAGGAGGCGTCAGTCAGCACCGCGAAGGTATAAAGGAATTCACAAAAACACGAGGAATCTCCTAATAAAAGGGAAGATGAGCGCGGTCGGAAAAATTCAAAGTTAAACATTCCGACAGAGACAATGCGCAAAAGTTTTGCTCTTTTTAATGTTCCCTTGAGGAAATTTTTTCGAGTTTTCTTTCAGATTTTTCCGCGAGGAACGGTTCATGCAGATCGCCCCCGGAGCTCTGTTCCCTTCCTCGTCCGCGGCTAATGTCCGATCGAATCCCCGGTCACACTCATTGTGGCGCAAAATGAATCAAAGTTTTTCGCCCGTTTTCCTTGCAGACCGAGATCTGTGCCACGGCCCTGACCGAAGTCATCCACGCTGTGATAAACGGAACCGATGGCTGCCTTTTCTGTTTCGGCCACGCAAAATTGGGTGAGTTTCCGAATCTGGACGTAGCGATAAGATAGCGAAGACGAAAAGGAAAAGATTTCGAAATGGAAAAGCGGGAGAGGATTGAGAGAGCGACGGGGACAAACAAATATAGCTTATAACACGACATGGATGGGTTTGGATATCTGAGAAAAACGTTTGCCATTAAAGAAATCGCGGCAGTTAAGTGATATTTGTTGAGATCCAAGGGTCCTGCGGAAAAAGTTATTTTCATTTTGCCTGCTTCTTTTTCCCCGGTTCTCTTAGCCTCGGTGGTATCGAACTCGTCATGCCGCGATCGATCAGTTGCGCTTCCGAGGCGAAAAGGAACGTTTTAAAAAGTAATGTTCAGATCAAATATTTTTAACCGCGTGCTTCAACCGTTGCCACACGACCGAGGTACCGAATTGGCTTGCGAAAGCGTAAGATGCTCCCAAACGGACCATAAATAACCTATTACACGAGATCGTTACATTAATTCAGTTGATTTCAATGCATCTTTGCAGGGAAAACGGCGACCATGTTGGGCACCGCAGAATCCTCCAACACCCTGGGGATAATACCCTGCGCTATATCGTGGCTTTTTCGAGGTATTCACGAGCAGAAACAGAAAACGGGTGCGAGGTTCTCCGTGAGGGTGTCGGCCGTCGAGGTCTGTCAACCTACCCAACAGCTCAAGGATCTTTTGGCGGGGCATGCAAATGGTGAGTCGGTTTGACGAGCCGATTGTGCAAGGACGGCTCGAACAAAATTTATCAACGAAAGAACCGAACTGGGAGAGAAACATTTTGAAAATCGATAAAAATATAAAACTCCTTTGTTACATTTACCAGATCTAAGACAAGCAACACCGAACACAAATCAAGTTAACACCGAAAAAGAAGAATACAAGTTCTGACTGAGGGGATCAAATTAAATTACTCTAATTTAATATAAATAACTTCTTTTATCTTTCTTCTTTTAACTTTTTTTTTTTTCTTATCCGCCTGCGTTTTACTATAAATCAGAAAATTTTGCTTTTGCCTGAATGATATGAAAATGGAAAAAATTAAATTATAAGTTAACCGCAAACAACCCTTGGGGTATGATCTTTCTAACTAAATATTTGAATAAAGATCTAAAAAAATGTCTCTGAAAATATTTTGATTCTTCTCCACGAAATTATGATTTAATTTGTCTACTCGAACGGGTTGAAATGTAAACTGAATTTAAAATTTAAAAGCCGTCTCAGGTTACTTATTAGATTTATAAAAGTACGGTTTTACATCCCAAGCAGGGAAAAAGGGAAATTACAGGTAAAGTTGCAAGCATGTCATGGTTCATGCTCAAAAAGCGGATATTAACTAGAGCTGAGAAACGTCTAGCTTTGAATCAGGGATAAATTTTTTGTGTATTATTTCATAATATAAATCATGCGAACTCCCCGTGGCTCTGCGTCAAAATGATAAAAAGGTTATAGCTTTATAAGACTTAAACCGGTCAGAAATTAAATGAATTCAGTGACACCATGAATGCATTAACCCATGCTCGCATATCTCATGCAAATAAATATAAAACGGCAAATGCAACAAATGTATTTACAAAAAAACACTTCGGCAATTGTTGGGAGATCGGTTCATGTGCAGTTTTCGTTTTTTCACTGCATCTCTGATTTGGGAATTTATCAGAAGCAATGACCAAGAAGCACAGATCAAAAAATATACAGGATTTAGCCATTTATCCCGTCTATGTTTGGCGGACGTGTGGGTTTCCGTGTGGGGCAAAAAATAATTTCTGTCGTTTCATATTTGAAGTGTTTACATATAAACTGATTTTTGTTTTTGGACGCGGAATACATCACACACGACTCATCCAGAACGCAAGAACAACCTGACAACGCGCTGGAGAAATTTCTCATCCACATAAATCCTCCACTTTTGGGCAGATACCGTGCAAAACCTATTTTCTTATTTTCTTTAAACGTTTAAAAGCTTTCTCCTTTTCGTGATCATTTTTAATTTAGTAACTTTTTATCCGTTTTCCCGAACGTAATTCTCTCCTCACGAATCGTATCTCCTTTTTTTTTTTTTTTTTTTTTTCCGTTCCAACTCCTTTCCGCTCGCAGGGCTTAAACTGTGAAGCATCACGAAATGAAAGAAACATTTTCGGACCTGACAGAAATCAATCAAAAGTGACAATCGTACCGGAAAACTTTGGGAAAAAGCAAAGCGGTGGAAAATCAGGGAAAGGGTGAAAAGACAGCTCGCAGTCCTGAAATGTTCATTATAACGAAACTTTTCCATTAGGGAATTTTCTGGAATGAATAAATTCCGGAAGAATGGATTTATGCTTCTGGCAAAAAGTGCATCCATGCAAATTTTATTGTAGCTCTAATTGTCAAATAGATTGATAAAATATTACAATATACTGCTCCTCGTTTTTCTTTTTTGTAGTCTATCATTTTGATAATACGGGCGTATCATTCAAATCTTTCCGTATCGGACTTAATGAAACAAGAATCAAGATGATTCTGTTTCATGAACTGCTTTCAATCAAATATATTTATATTTGCACTAAACATTTGATCGGATATCCTATAAATGTTTGATTAAATTCAAAGTTTTCTGTCCGGCTCGGTTAATAATCCATAACCTCATAATTTCCATTATTTTAAACCCCTAAAGCACGAACATTTAATTTAATTTTTTTATTAATAAAAAATAAAGCAAAAAATTGCGATTGATAAAGTAAATGATCACATATATATGGCAGAGATAAAATTATTATATTTATTTAAACTTATCATATTGTATAATTTTTTACTATTTGCTAATAATCTGAAATTTCATAAAATAAAGGAGAAAAAAATCCGAAATAATAAAAACAATATATCAATTTCAACATTATTGTTTAATATACAAATTTATAATTTAATCATATTGTTCCGCATTTTTTGATTGTCATGTCATTTATATTTATATATAAAAACATGCGCGAAAGAGATTAGATTAACATTTTATATTATTTTACCTCGCTGGCCGTAAATTAATATTGCTTGGTTTGTTTGATATATATATATATATCTTTTCATATAGTTCGTATACTTTTATCATGTAACTCATGCTTTAGAGTTTAAAGTATCAAATTTCTCAAAATTTTCAAAATTTTTTCAATAAATGAGAATTCTTATATATTTATGAATCATATCGGATTGTATCATTTGGCGTGAATTATTATAAAATTTTTTCGGCCTTCAACGCATTCGTTTTTCATTTTCCTGCCTTAGCCGTAAATTAACTGCACTAAATTTTTAAATGCAACATTCATAATATCTTTTTTTTCACTGTCAGAATGATTTATGGCCGTGCTCAAAAAAAATATATATATTTTTAATTTTTGTTAAGAAAAATAAATTACCTTTTTCTCATCCTTTGGCGAGCAGATATTCGCTTTTCTCATAAATTTCCAAGCTCTTGCCCACCTTTTTGATATCCGAACGTCTTTTCATACACGCTCGGAGCCTTGCAGGAGGCGAGATGCTGCAAATTAAACAATTTCATTAGAGGCCGCATTTTATCTGAATTAGAAAATTCATTAATCCCGCGAAATTCATAATGGAGAGCTGTAAATCGTTTTATTTGATGAATTTCTAATAATTCCAGTCAAAAGAACATTTTATTAAATCATTTAAAACTCGTCATTAATTATATTCGGCAACATTCGCTCAATTAACCCAGGATATTTAAGTTATGATTGCAATTAAATTCACATGGCGCTCGTCATTATTAAAACCTGCGGAAAAAAGGAAATCCGTGGATTTAGGGGGAACCTTTCGTGTCTTAAGAAAAAAAAAAAAAAAAAAAAAAAGTTAAAGTTATGCGATTTATGGCTGTCGAAGGTTTTTCCCTTATTCCGGCAACTGCGGTTTTTTTTTTTTGTTTTTTTAAATTGCACGGAACAAAAAATAAAGTAAAACGAAATTTAAACCGTCTGGATTAAGAATGATGAAGATGTTTCGAAGGCAGAAAGATCTGGAACAGAAAAAAAAAAAGATCAATAATGGAACCTCAAAGGGGAATAAAGAAGCTATTCAGGTGATCTCTGGAATTGTAATGTCGAAATTATCCGCACCATAAAACCTCACAATCCCAACAGATGATTTTCCTATACAGTAATTCTTCGACTTTTTGAGCTTTTCCTTTTATTTTTTTTTTTTTTTCCTCCAGCCCCCTGGCCCATTTCATTTTCCTAATGGGCCAAATCGTCCTTAATGGTCGAACGCTCTGCACGCATATTTGCATGGAGAAGAGGTTTTAACGTTGCGCCGGGGGTCCTCCCTCCGGTCGTGCCGCGCGGCGAAAATCTCAGCAAAGCTCACGTTGGATCCCCGCGTTCGTCCGCTGCACCGCAGCCGCCGAGCCCGCACACGGCCGCTGGAAATTCGGGGCGCGGGCATAGTTTGAAAAGAATTTTTTCCCAATTCCGCGCTCATTGCCCTTCCCTAATAAGTATTTCAATTTCTCATAACTTTCTTATCGTCTAAATGGAATCCTAAGCAGTTTTTGCCCTCCGCACAGAGAGTTTCCGCGTTTTATTAAGGAAACTTTTACGTTTCGCCCTCGGCCGAATCCAAAAGTAACCTTTTGCTCTCATAATTTTAATTCTAAATTATCAGTTTCATAATTTAGAGCGAACTTTTATGGAAACTTCCTTTTGATGTTTTCTCCTCTCCTTCCTCCAAGACCGGTTGCCGCAGCATCGGTTTGGCTTGAAACTTTAGCTCTCCCGTGCATTTTTCCTCCTTTTTTTTTTCCTTTTCCTGAGGTTAGACGCGGACTTTTTAATGATCGCCTTTTAAATCGTCGGAAATCTTGCGCCAAAATTCGACTCCCAACTTTCGGTTAAACTTTCCTTTCGGATGCTCGGATTTGGAATAAGGCGAATTGAATTTTAATACGCAGTTGGTCTCCTGCCGCGTTTTCCTTTCCGCGAGCTCATCTTTTTATCCGTTTGCCGCTGGCGCGAATTTCCTTTTTATGTTCCATTCGCTTTCTCTGTCGCCTTCGATGACAACTGCAAAAGTTAATCGAAACGAAAGCGAACCGAAAAGCGTCGCTTTGGCGTCCCGTCTTCGGTGCCTGCAGTCGGCAATCGCAAACTGCCAAAGAAAAAGTTGGTTTCGGACGCGTTCGGGGATCAAAATATTTTACAATTTATCAATTGGAAATGGAAAAAAAAAAAAATTACCGCACTTGAACGGAATCTTTGGCTTTCGGTGCCGGCATGAAAAATATTTTATTACCTTTCAGATTGTGAGCAATCTCCCGGCGTCTATCTAAGGGATGATCCTCTCTTCGGGACGCAGCTTCAAAACCAAAGCGAGCTCAGGGTCCCCAACGCTGAAAAGGCGGCTTTTTATTTAGACGCAGCAGTTAATAGTAGATCGGGAAAAGAAGAAGGACGTGACTCACATTTCTTATACACTCTGCACGTGTACCAGTACAGCGTAGCCGGGAAAGGAGGAGGTACATATTGCAAACCTTGCGCACGTTGAGCAAGGCCTTCATTGGAGAAATTCTCTACGATGAACGTAAAGCTTGAGATTTTCCGCGTTATTTCAATCGCATTTTCTTCAGTGGCAGGCGGTCGAAGTCGGCTTCATCTTATAGACTTGGGAAGCTGCGACAGAGGAAAAGCCGGCGGCGGTATTCCACTTTCCGGTCTGGGAAATGTTCTTCTTGGGATCTTCAATGGTCAGAAACATCTGCCGTATCGGTAAGTGTATGTGTTCCTCATACTTCGCATACTTGCATACAATGTAAGTATTCTTGTTGTATTGGACTGTTTTTCAAAAAAAAAAAAAAATTTATTTCAGTGTGGTTTTTCATATTTTTTCCCGTTTAAAAATTCGCCATAAACTATTCTTAACCTAGCTTTCATACCGAATAAATGCATCGTGTAAGCTTTTTGCCAGCTCTGATTATTTACCTCATATTAAGTACTTTTAAAATATTATCAGAGGTTTAAGTTGTGAGAGAACATTCAAAACACTCCTTTGAATCGTTTTAATTTTGAAAATTTTGATGGCCCATAACACTGCCGAAGTTTAGAGCATAATCTTCGGGATCGGAATTTGATTGAGAAGAAACGTACATAAATTCGGGAATAAAATGCACATGCTTCTAGCTCTCCAAGCCGAAATTTGAAAAGATTTTTAGTTAACGACTGAAACGCGACAGAAGTGCCTTGCTGTAAACGTCCTACACAAGCTGTTGCCAATCTAATAATCAGCGATGGTTTCCTTTCCTCCATAGTTTCTCATCCGTTTTGTGCATTATTATGGATAAGTCATATTTTAGAACGGAATATCATATTGTACATATTTTATCCGTCTCTCATTGTATCTTTTTTTTGCGAACAGTGAACACAAAATAACACAGTTGCTTAAGGAATGCCTTAGCTCGCTAACTTGTCATGCTGCTATGATAGCTCACGTGTCCCAGAGCTCTCAACATTACACGGATACTTTAACCACTGTCCAGTTGGCTTCAAGAATACACAGAATGCGAAGAAAGAAGATCAAGGTATATGAGTGGACCTTTCTAAAATATGTTACTAATTATATATAAAATGGATCTTTTCAAATCTTACCTTAGACTCGGAATATTTCGAGAACTGCCCATTAATAATAAATACATTGATTCATCTTGGAAACGTTTTGTTTTAGGTCTCGTCTTTCCCATATTTAATTTAATTTCCTGAACTTTTTGATCGTTTGAAAATAACATTTCATTTTTCAGTTCGGTGGACCGTCGGCTCCTGCCACCGTATCCACGGGTAGTTCCAGCGATGACATCGCCAGACAGAATGCGTCGACCGGCAGCAGCGACTTCGATCCATCGAGCAGCGAACAATCAGCGGATACCGTAATCTACGTCGGACCAACGGATGACGCCGCAACCGATGGCGAACATCCTCCGGTCTACATACCGAGTTTGAATTCCGGTGATAATCGCTGCGCAATGGGAAGAGCTCTTCGGGGTTCCATGGCAGAAAATCATCCCTCCACGAGGACGAAGCATTCATCTCCCGCCAAAAGCGTGGGTTCTCACAAAGCCTCCGACGAAAAAGTTTCGGGCGGCTCGCTGCACAAATGCAACAGATCCGGAATCAGCAGCTCCAAGTCTTCCCCCGTGAGAACGGTGAGCAACAGGAATCCCGCGAAATCGAACCTGGACGCTCACGGCAAAACAGTCTCGTCGAATGCAGTTCAAGCTTCGAGAAACGAGGAGCAATGGATAGATGGCCCCAGAATATCTAAGCAAAAAGTCGCCGAAGCAAGGAATATTTTATTAAAGGAACATATCAAAAAAGAGACTTGGATAGACGGACCAATGCAAAAGACTGCAAAACCCAGCGTTAACTGCCAGGGCAACGGAGGTTACGGGTTCATGGACAGTCACAAGAAAACGATGATAAGAAAATGGGTGGAAAATCAAACGGTGCATTTAAGGCAGGCATTAGGTAACACTGCCAACAGCGGATTTCACAGGAGTAGCGAACCAGCGAGGGACGCATTCAAAGAAATGACGGTTTTCAAGACATATAACGATTACGAAGAAGTTAGCCATAGGCATGTCGAAGGTTCATCGGAGACGTCGAAGCAAGAGAAAATTGTCAACGAGGAAGCAAAGTCGAGCGTGACCGTGAGCACTGCTCTCATCAAGCAAACCACAGCCTGCATCAAAGAACTGAACAAGCAGGAGATGGAAGGAGCCGCCTGCGGCGAATCTAGCGAATCCTCCGAGGAAGAAAAACTGCCTCCACCACCCTTACCCTTAATACTGCGATACGGAAAGGAAATGAATTTAGGTTTGTTTCTTGCTTATACTATAACGGCAGCCTCCATCTTTCAATGGAAGCTCGTCCTCTTCCTTAAGCGAGGGTTGTCGGTGATAATAAGGGTCTTCATTCCCCACGAAATTCCGGCAGCCATTTCAATTATGGCTTAGGGTAATAAAATAAATGTTACTTTTTCAATCGCATACGAAGGAAATTATATTATTTCAGCACCTCAAAATGAGCCGATCAAAAGGATAAGCATTCACGACGGCATGATAGACGAATACGATGACGAAGAAGAAGAAATTGAATTAGAAATCGTGGAAGTTACAGACTTCGAAGAACCCGTACCAACGCAGGATTCGTGCCTGCAAGTAACAGAAGAAGATATTGCTCTTTGCATGGGCGAAGGCGAAAACCCACTGCCCGAGGTCGACCAAGAGAGTCATGAGGAGCATCCCTTGCGAATACTGAGCCAAGAAAATCTGACCGTTGTTTCCACTTTTACAGGCAAGATTTCGTCAATGTTCACCCCTGCAGCGGAGCACTTTAAAATTCGACTTCGAATTTTAATGTCCCACTCGCTTCGATTTCAGATTCCATGTCGGTGACAACGGATCTTGAAAGATGTCTACCTCGTCCGCGATACGAGCCCCCATCGCTTTTCGATCAGCCGTTTCATCCAAACGGAACTTTTTACCACGATGAGTACATCGAGCTCATAACGCAAATGCAAAATCCGGCGAGCGATTCTCTAGATCAGCTAGCTCGCCTCCATCAAATATACAAATCGAAATTGTCAATATCCAATCAGAGCGGGGGAAAATCTGGGACAAGGTGTCAGAGCTTGTCCCTCTCAGACGTTTTTGAAAACAACGTTGCGGACCGCAACGAGTTCGTGGCCGGAAACTGCAGCATATACAGCGAACCGGCCTACAGACCGCCAAAAGAAGCGGAGTCGACCTGCAACAGCTGCAAAAAGGATCTCAGTTCGAAGCCCGAAAACGCAGAGAAGGTACTGCGAGTTCAAAAGTTTTGCGACAAACTGAGCGTCGGCACCAAAAGGCATATATCATCGCTGAGGCATCCTGACGGAGCTTCGAATCCGAGTTTAGATGAGGAAGATAAGAAAGAAAGAGTTCCAGGTTTGTAAATTCATCCCCGGAGTACGAGTAAACCATACTTGCATCTCCTTGCTTTTTTTTTTTTTTTTTTTTTTAAATAAGGTAATTTTTGGACAGGAGGAGCTCTCGTTTAAAAAGCTCTTCTAATGCCGAAGCATCAACCGTAACAAAACTTAAGACGTGCTTCAGTCGCTGAAGTCGCCAAATATATTAATCCAAAAATTACATCTTTTGATGCAGCAGCAATGACCGCTGTTAAACAGGATTGCAGCTTCACGAAGCATCTCGTTTCAGGGAACGGCGCCTCCAAATCCGATTTTGAAGAGGATAATAAAGAGAAATCTACGCCGAAGAAAAAGTTATCCAAAGACGACCACAGAAAAGGAAGCGCCAGCAATTCGCCCAACCGCAAAGCCAGCCACCACAGTGGGAAAATAGCCCACGAAACTCCGAAACAGGCCGACAAACCTAATGAATCTTTTAAGAATAGCGATATTGTGAAGCTTAATGAAAGCAATTTAATAATAAATAACTCACCGACGAGAAATTCGAATTCCCCGTCAAGAGGTGAGTTGAGGAGGACTAACAGTTCCAGTACTAATAAAAGTAGGCGTATTGAAGAAAGTGAGGACGTAACAAAATGCTCAACTCCGCCACCGCCATCGTCCTCGTCGCCACTAACACAGAAACATCTCTACTTCAATAAGGTAATCGCCATTACCTTAGAATAATCTGTTTATTGTCAGTAAAACGATAACTGTCGATCACATTTTTCCACTCGGTTCTCATTTGGGAAGCTGTTCTGCGAGGAGCATTTCAAAAGTCCTCCATGCCATCCTCCTGCGTCGGAGCCATTTGAATTTTACGCTCCTTCCGCGGTGCGGAATTTGGAGGCGCAGAGCAGCATCACGCGGAAACATAAACACTTAGCCGCCGCAACGTGCGACAAATCCCCGCATCTCACCGCAGAGTTTCAGCGATTGAACGGTAAACCCAGAAAACATGGCGGGACACTTTGAAATTTCCTTTTTCAGATCCGCGCCCGTCTCCTCGACCGAATAATCTCAATAATTATGGGAACTCGTTTCCGACTATAAAAAAAAAAGAAAAAGAGAAAAATACTATTTTTCTACAAAATTATTTAACGACTATCACATAATTTGAGGTCGTTGTTTTGTTCAAATATTTACGCATTCCTCTTTAATTTTTACTGAAACCTCCTCCCGAACGATAATTCCTAATCAGTACCAAAATATTTGTCTTGGTCTCGAGCCGAACGAAAAAACAAATGTTGAACGTATTATGTGTAAACAAAGTCAATCCCAAGTCCTCTGTTGCATCAGATTTTTTGTTTTGAAAGATTGCGGCAAAACAACCTGAAAAAAAACAGGATTCAAAATTTGTGTAAAAGTTTTTTTCAAATTGCGTCAACCAAATTAAACAAAATCCTCGTTAACCAAGTTTTTGGTGGACGAAGAAGGTTAACTTCGAAAAGCTTTCCTAATCATCGTATTAAAATGTGCGACATGTTGCAGTACTTTGCGAATGCTCCTCGCTGATTAATTACAGATCTCAAACCCAAAATTTCCCATTGATAATATCCGCGTAAATCTCCGGGAAAGCTGACAACTGAGTAACGGGCTCTCGCCACTCTTTTCCAGACTTGTCCTTCAAACGAAGGTTCAGACAGTGGACACGAATCAAATGTAAGTCCTAAAATTGCGAAAATCAACATGAGATCCAGACCTCAGGTCCAGTGTGAAAGTTCCGGATACGAAAGCGTCGTAAGCTTTACCTCCAGTCTGGACTCTGAGGTCGGAGTTAAACTGGTTCGCGAAGACCCGGACGAAGTGCACGATCCCGGAGGCCAATCAGGTACGTTCCGCGTCCACGAAATTGTCTCAACCTCCAAAATTTCGATACTCGAATAAACGTGTTATTGCATTTGTTTGCGTTAAGCCTGGTGGTGCTGGTGTGTCAGCGGGCATCCGACAGCGGTGCAAGGCGGCAGAAGACGGCCCCAGCGTCATCCCTCCAGAAATGGAAGATCTCCCCTGACGGTACCCCCCGTGGCGACGCATCCGAACGACTGAAATCGTGCTTGCTAAGAGTGGAGTCGTCACTATTTCGAAGGAACATAAGAAGATTTGAAAATGTGAGATACTTCAAACGTCATTTAGATTTCTTCTCAAAAACACTGGACAAAAAAAAAAAAATTTCTTCTCCATATTTTCAGATATTTGTTACAAGCTGTAAAAAGGCGTTTTATGTTTTCCTACCATCTGCTTTCTGTGATCATTTTTAATAGTCATATTTTGTATATTTATATCGCCGAATTCACCTAATTTTTATTTGTACGTACATGATATAAAATATTATATAAATAATAAGTAACAATAAAAGAAAGTTTCAATTTAATTGCTATTAATTCATACATTTATCCATTCCTCCGGTAAAACTGGTTATGTTACTTAATTAAACGGAGTTAAGAATAAATAACTGGAAAAAACTTCAGGTACTGAATAAAATTTTTATAACTTGCTTTTTATTAGAACTACAAAGAAATTCAACATACAGGAATTAAGATAAAAGAATTGAATTTATAATGAAGTAACATTTTATGGTATGCCTTATTAATCTATAATAAAATTATCGCATTTTACTAATTTATCAGTTAAATAATCGTTATATTTCTAATAACTTTGAAGTTTTTACTTTTTAAAAAAAAAACACATTGCCAGGAAAATATCGGCAGGTCGTTAAATTGCAAAACTTATTTACCAAATGCCATCTGAAAATGGTAACATGAAAGAACAAAAAAATTTACAAAATTGAAAGTGCTTAATAATTAAAATATTAAGCAAAGCCATTTTCTTTACATCAAAAATGAATTTTTTTTTCATTATTTAAAATTCTGATTAGCTTTTTAATCCAATCATTTGAATAAAATAAAGAGAAGACACATTTAGTATTGGTATTAGTCATAGATTTTGTAAAAAAAAAAAAAAATAAAAAATAAAATGAAAAAAATAAATAAATGAAAAAAATATAAACAAAAAAAACCGCCATTTATCGAAGAAAAATAAAAAAGGCAGAGCTCCTCTGGCAAAATAAAAAACTCCATCTCCTCACAAAAGAGCTAACCTACCGGCATTTTTGTAACAATATGAATATAAAATATTAGACTAATGTCAAGTTACAATTGTCAAATAAAATCAACTCGTTAAATTCCGCCTTATTGTTAAAAATGCGGGGGGAAAAAAAAAAAAATAACGCTCTAACAACCAACGATCTGGAACCACGATGAATTGAAATTGCGCATGCGCAAATTCAAAATCTAAATATTTTACCGCTATCATCAAAGGCAGCAATTTTATTTTTTTTTTTTTTTTGACCGCCCCAACCGAATTATCTAAATCACATATTTTCAGTAAAACTAAGTTAAAAGGAAACAGATGACTTCAAATGAAGAACTTGATTATTCCTAAATTAAGTATTAACTATGTGAAAACAATAGCGTATTAACTATGTGAAAACAATAGCTATAAAGTTTTTCATTCAACAATTTCTATAAGAATATGAGATATCATTATCGTATTAAGAAATAAACTTTCAACTTTACTAAGGCATTATCAGTATAAATGAATTAAACAATTCATTCTTTTCCGAACCGTGCTCTAAATGGTGTCATTTCTCAACATTACCACAAGTTGTCTGAGAAATGAATATATATATTTATGATATATATATTTCATATATATATTTTATAAATATATATATATTTTATATATATATTTAATATTTATATGTTTCGTAATACATATATGCACACATGGTACTTTTTTGTGGAAAATTAAAATGTAACGCAAAAATTCAACTTGAGTTTACACGATTATGCATTAAAAATTCTCTTACAAAACCAGAAACATAACTAAATTGTAAATTATTGAAAAAAAAAATAAATAAATTTTTATTTTTAAAAACTCAAAAATATCGTACAGATACAAACTAAATATAATACAATTGTTGTAATTATGTATTAATGTAAAAAAGAAAAATATATATGTGTGTGTGTGTGTGTGTATCCCTCTCTTAAATCCTTTGGTGCGAAATTACGATTTTTTTTCTTAATAAATCATAATTTAATACTGAAAATTTTTATATATGTATATATATACTTATATTAATTTTTAGAATTTATTATGCAATAATTTATATTTGCAAAGAAATATACATATTTTTAATATATATATTGGAGACGCAACAATATAACGTAAATGTAAATTTGCAAATATATTTTATGCATTTCATATAATAAGCAATTTTTTCGTTTAATAGAAAACATTTTCTTATCGGGCTATTGTAACATGATATAGAACTTTTTAATATTTACATATTAGATATATAAATAATTTATACTATTGAATAATACAAACTTATTGGAAATGCAATGAGGTAGAAATTGCGAGTTGTTATGAGTTATTGTATAAAAGTTTCTTTTTAATGCCATTTAAATGATACTATGATTTTAATTATTTATTTATCCTCTCTATTAGGATTAATTTTTACGGCTGTAAATAGAATGAAAAATGGATTCTAAGTAGAGAAAACCGATGCAAATTATGCGGATATATTTATAGGGATGCATTAACAGGCGGAAATGCTAAATTTCAACAAGATTACATTTCTCTTCAAATACTGCAGAGCATTTATGAAGATTCTAATTAAAGAAGTAAAAGAAAATAACTAATAAAACCCTGGGAAGGTTCGATTTTAAATTACTACTGGTTATCACAGTGACAAATCTACGGTCTACTAATGATCAAAGAGGCCATAAATGAAAGAAGTTACGCTTTCCGTTTTTCTTATGCTTCAACGTTAAATATTCTTTCCGATGAACGCCGCACTTAATATCCAATATGTAATTAAGCTTTTTTACTATTTTTTCCGCCACTTCCTGATTGGATTCAAAGTCGTTATTTTTGTAAGGATAATGTCCGGGCGCCGAGGAGGATTCTCCAGGCTCCACGTAATGAACTATCCGAAAAACCGCCCGACCCGACGATTTCAAATCCAAAATTTCGCACGACACCACAAGGTGAATGCTGCACTCCAAACTTTTCTGCTTCCACACTTTTCTTCTAGTCTTCGCGAGAGACGGAATCACTGGATGCACTTCTATCTTATCCCCCGATATCCCCAACATAACCTCCGTTTTTCCCCTCATTTTATGTACCATATTCACGCGAAAAGTCTGATGCAAAAGATCTTCCATCGCGGTTAAATCCATGTTAAATTTTTCCACGGTCTCGGTATCAGCGAGCTTCGATATTCGCTCGGTCTCCTCATCGATTCGACCGAACGTTTTTTCAATTTTTATTTCGCGAGGAATGTTCCTGTCCGAGAGTTCGACCATAGCCAAAAAAGCCAAACCGAATTTCCCGACGGTTTCTCTAGGATCGAGAGATGAGAAGTCCCAGTCTACCTCACCGTCGTCTTCTGCTATGTACAAACCGTAATCGTCGATGCTTTCCCGAAATTTGAAGTTTGAATTCGTGTTTTGCATCATGTACTTCCAACAGATGAATCCGATTAAATCAGAAACCTTCGCCGAACTTAATATGCAAACCTGAATGGGATAATTGCAATCCGGCCTCGGTAGCATTGTCAGAAAAATTTTGTATATTCTAGTTGGCATCCCTGTCTGACAGCTCCCGTCGAATTTGGCGTAATCACTGAACGGGTTTTTCGGCAACAGCGGACACTTCTCTAACTCAACAGCCAACATAGAACGCCTGCTCTTGTTAACATTTTTTATTTCTTTCCTTCCGAAAAGTTCCTCTCTCTCCTCTTCGGTCATTTCGTACGATTTCGCCTCCCATTTTATGTGTATTTCCTTCTGCTCCACTTTTTCGACCTTTTGGGGGGTCACATTTCGAAGACGGTGACTTAACAAATCAAAGTCATAGTGGGATTCCAGTGAAATGCGAACTTCCGCTTCTTCTTCGCTTTCTTCCGCTCGAGAATAAATTTCCATTTCGTGGAATAAATTTGTGTTCTTGGGAATATCATCAACGATCACCGCTTCACACATTCCAGTGCCATCTGAAGAGATGAACGAATTTCTTACACTGGAAAGCAGCCAGTGCCGATTATCGAACAATGCCATCATTTACATTGTCACAGAGAACTGAAAATAATTCATACAACAATTAAAAATGAAATTTTTTTATAAAAACATTTTTAAAAATGTTTAGGATAAAAAATCATCAAGATGATTTAGCAATATTTTTCTTATTTTACATATCAATAATAGAAACAAAGCAAAAGGATTTGAATAAAAAGAAATTCCTTCTAAATTTAAATATATTATTATCATTTATATCTTTCTTTCTGTATATATATCTCCATCTATATATAAATGTAAATATAATTAAAATAAAAATAAATTAATATTAACCTATATCATTAAAGATTAATATCCCATATCAATTTCACTATTCATTTTATATTTGTCCAACCTTGACAATTTTCAATTTTGATTTCAAATTTAAAATATAACTTTAATCATTATTAAAGAATATAAAACTATTTTTACAAAATTTTTTTATTAAAGATATAACTTTATGTAGATTACATTTATCTGAATATAAAAAATTGGCAAATAAAATGTTTCGAAAAATGGAAAAATTTTGGGGAAATAATATCATTTTAGTGGCTGAATCACAAATAAATAAAACAATCAAACTGATAATCATAAATGGTATTTTTAAAAAAAATAGCCTAAATTTATTGATCAAAACTGATAAATGACTAATTGATAATTTATTTTAAAAAAAATTGAAAAATATCTTTCATAAAAAACTGCTATAATTACTATTTTTAACAAATATGTAAAACAAATATTTATTAGCAATTGTAGTAATATATGATAAAGGGATACTGCAAAATGTACTATCAGGAAGAATTCAGTATAAGCTAGTGCACTGAAAGCAGAATTAACACAATTTGGTAAGTGGGATAAAATCTTTGCAACTGTAAGAAACCATGTTAACATTTCATGTTTCTTTGCTTTTTAAATAAATTATGTGATGTGAGTAATGAAAAAACGTAATTAGGCATAAAAATGCCAACAAATTGTTGAAAAACAAAAAGATGCATTTATTTGATGCACATTATGTAGGGAATAATTTGGTCTGTGATATAATCATAAACGAATCATGACTTAAGCAATTATTATTTATCACAAGACAAAAAAAATGATTTTCGCACAAGTTCGGGATAACATAGAAAAAAGTATAACGTTTTAATTTAGAATTTTCATTTTTTCAATAAATTCAAATTCCATTAGAAAAAGATATTTCATTTGAATTTTATTTTTCATGACTGTAAAAATAGTTTTTACTAAAACAACATAGTTTTTCGGTTTTGCAAGAAGAATAAACATAGAGAAAAATACAATACCTGAAACATTTTTTGGGATTAAATGAAAATCAATTAAATCGAAAGCATTTCCCTGGAGTATTAATTACAAATAAAAATGAAAATATTTACATTCTGAAAGAACGTGGTTTTTGATGTTGTCGACACGATTGCATGCCTCATGGAAATGTCAACCATTACCCGATAACGTAGTTTGCTGCTTTAAACGATGAATTACACAAATTCGCACTTGCTTTTATTGATTAATGTTTGCTGTTTTGAACCATTAAATTTTTTACATTTTAAATGCATTAAATCCATATCGCAATTTGGACATGGAAGATAAGGACGTCGAAAAGCTTTTAAAAGGCGTTAAGGATGATATCAATACATTAATAGCAAATGTGATTAAAACCGGATCAGTACGTTTTATTGATTTTTGTACAGAATGGAAACGAATGAACTTTTCTTTAATATTTAGGTATTTATATATTTTTATCAGCTTCACGTTTTTTATATATAAATAGATTCATTTTATGGCAATGCTACATATGAATCTTTAAAATGTTAATCATGAAAAAAATTTCACTCTGAAAAAGTTTATTATGATTAGTTAAAGATGTTAAAATTCTTTAACCTTTCACATTGGTTTCCTTTTTCTGAAGATATATTTTCATTAATCTAAAAAAAAAAACAAATTCTTTGCTATTCATCAAAATTTTATAGAGATGCAGTTGCAATTTTCATTGTTTAATATGAATTATTAGACAAACACTTTACAAGACAATATTCTTATTGTGTAAAAAATTAAGTATTTTAATAGTAAATGCCATTCTGGGGGGAGAAACATAAATTTTCATATTTGCATAAATCATAATGTTTTTATAGTTATTGTCAATCATTTTCTGATTCTAATTCTTGTGTTTCTCCAAAAAGGTTTATATCACACATTTCAAGGTTTGATACAACTATTATTTAAAAAAATTTTCCTTTTTCATGCATACAAATTAATACAGCAATCAATATTTATTTTTTATTTTAATTTATAAATAATTCTTTTTTATAAATTATTCCTATTCAATATCTAATATTATTAAAATATTTTTGTTATTTTAGTGAACGAGAGAAATTATATGAATTATTGGAATTTAGTGAAGAAATTATTCACTTGGCAAAGGGATATTTGGCACCACCATGGAAATTGGCCACTAGAATTATAGCTTTATACATTCTATATGGATTATTTTTCAAACAGCCCATCAAGTAAATTTGAAACCTATATAATTATTTTAAAATATTTAAATAATACTTAAAGAATTATTATTAAATTAAATATTATTTTTTAAGAAAGGCTGCCAAAATTAGGCTGACTAAAGATGAATGGCTAGATTTAAATCAACTAATACAGGAATGTAAAGAGGCTAAATATTATGACGTTGTTTTAATCCATCTTAAATTATATGTTCATGGAGGATACGCTTTTACAGCTATTTCAAGAGCAGTAAGTTTATGAAATAGAATATCAACAATCATTGCCCAAAAATCTTAAATATTCATTTATTATAAATATTTACTTTATATATCAAAATAATCGAAACCAATGTATTTTTCAATATATAGTTCATATTGATTTTTGTTTTCTGATTTTATCTTTTTATTACTCTAATTTTTATCTCTTCAACATATAACAAATTATAAATTTTATGTTTTTAATTTAAATACTTAAAATTTACATGTAGTGTTAGATAATTGTAGTTTCACATTTGGCATATGCTTAATCTTAATATTAAATACAATGTCTATCATAATTGTGAAAATCCTGATCTATTGGTTATTTAAAAAAAAAAAAAAGATTCAAATTGTCAGTCTGAACTACTTTACGTGGCTTATAATTTTTTTTATAGGCAGGGCTGGAGAGAGGATTTAGAAAGTATGAATATAAATCTAAAAAGGATAAAACTCCACTGGAAGAAATATTCTCATCAAAGAAATTTTTCTTAGATGCAGAACTGCTTGATTCACTTATTTTAAAGGAATCTCAATATAATGACAAAAAGAATGAGATTTTAGGTAAATTTATTTTGATCTCTCCAATTAAATACTGAAAAAACTATGAAATTTATCCTTATTCAGGAATAAATGTTTTTAAGTTTGGTACATTTTTAATAAATTTTCTTGATGTTAAGAATTTCATTATTGTCAGGCCTCATGATAGCATATGTTAGCTTCTGTCTGTTGTTAATTACAATAAGAAAAAATAGGCTTGTCTTTTATTTTAGTTAAAAACATTTTTGTACATGGCAAGATGAAAATAATAATTGTCAAATAATAATTAGAAATTTGTCTTAGGTAAAAGAAATCTTGACTTTGCTGATAAGGATTTTGGTGTCACCCTGAAAAAAAGAATTGAGAACTTTTATAAAAGAAATTACAAAGAATATTCATTTTCTACAATTGATGAAAAAACAGAGGTCAAGGACATTTTGCAATTGCCAAGTGTTGGGAATGCAGAAAAATCTGATTGTCAAAGTACAGAATCTAAAGAAATCGGTAGGATTATATGAAATCAAGATTTTTTTTTTTTTAATTTTATTTCACAAAATTCATTATTTTTCGCATTTCTGCTTTCAATTATTACAATCTCTTTTCTCAATAAATCGGTAAAATTTTTTTGACAAGGAAAATTTATTTATTCAGTTTCAATTTATTGCGAGAAAATATTTGAAGTTCAGTGCTTAAGTAAAAGTTATAATTTCATTTCAGGTGTTGTTAGGTCTAAGGTTAAAGCCAAGGCTGCATTGTTTCCGTCCGACTACTGTAACACGAGTTCCAGAGTTAGGTCATATGAAGAAAGCGTATCAGATGAGATGAATGAAAATGATTCGACTAGCGATTCGGAGGAGAACTTGGATTTAGGTAAAAATTTCATACCCATACCTAAGCTTTTCCCATACCAAGCACAGGATACCATTAGGAGTTAGGAAATCGATTCTTAAACAAGAATATTTAACATAAAACGTGAGCGGAGTCATCAAAAAATGTAAGATTTGGGGTCTTCTTCAAATGTTGCATCGACGTTTCTCGGGAAGAATGTGTGACACTTAATGTGAAGCATCCTTCAATATATCTACACTTGTTGGATCATGCAAAATTTGAACACAGCGGCAAAAGAACATACAAAACACAGTTCACTTTAGAATTAAACTCGTGCAGGCTATTTAAGTAGTAATATCGTCGCTGACAATGCCAGGGCATTTCTGAGAAGAATTATTGATTGTGAATCGTTTTTTGATTCGTTATTCTTTTCTTTCTCTTCGGGTTCGCAAACCCCGCTAAAATTATCATATGATTTCAGCTTCCCTAAGATCAAGGATTTTAGCTAAAACTGGATCGTCAGTTGAAAACTGCGAGGGTAGCACATCAGAATCAGCTCAGAAAATTTGGGAAAAGATGTATGAAGAAGACTCAAGTCTGTGTTCCGAAGACGTGGACTTAAGAAACGATGCCGACAATACCATTTATTCACTTCCTATATTGTAGAGATGACAAGTAGAATTTCGTCAAGAAGGAAGCAAGCTGTTTTTAATTATCAATGTTTTAATTGTATTTTTATTATTATGGTGATGATCATCATTATTATCGCGTCCGTAACATAAAAGCATAGGAATCTCATAATTTCCGATCTGCTCTTTGTATGTACTTCACAATGAATATGAAATGATTGAGAAGTGAAAGAAAAAAAACTTGAATTTAATACATCAATGAGAATGAAATACAAGAAATTAGCTAAGGAATTTCGCTTTTTCCATATATTCAAACTTTTTTTTTAAAAAAAAACATTAATTTTGAAACTGAACGAAAACTATGTTTAATGTATTTGGGAAGGAAACAGGGAAGATGCGGGAAGAATTTAAAACAAAATAAACATTTGTCTAATTATATTGAGATTTTATTACTAGAAGGCAACAATTCGAGAGAAAACCTAAAAAAAAAAAAATAAAATAAAAAGAATTCTTAACGTTGAATTTTCAAAAAATTTCAATGTTACATGCAAAAGACAAAGTTGGCTCCATGTATTTATTGTATGTATATCATGAAAGAGAGGAGAAAAGAAATAAATTTATAGGAGATAAGTCAAAAAGATGAAGAAAAAAATGGGAGCAACCGTCAAATTTAATGCCTTTTGGCTTCATCCTCCAGGCTTTTTAAAACTTCGATTTAATTTTCTGTAAAAATAATTCTTCGTAAGAAAGCCTTTTCTCGCATTTTCGATGCACCATACGCTCTGTGTAAATGTAAATTTAAAAAAATTATTGTTCATAATCACACGAACAAGAAAGAAATGAAATTTTACAATTTAGAACAATTTAGGGTTTTACATCAAAAAACGCACAACACTGGTAAATTAGATGCGATTTTTTTTTTTTTTTTAACATTTAAGGTAACCAAAACGGTTTTGTATTTTCACGAACAATTGCGTTGAAAATCTCTTCGACCGAATGTGGAATTTGATGTATGTTATAAGATGATGTGGGGGGAAAATCAAAAAAATATGGCAATTTCTGTGTTCACTCTAAGAGATGCGCCGATGACCGAGCAAAATTTTTCATAAACATCAAACTTCTTTCTTTTTATTTCGGTTTAAATGAATAATCACCGCTTAATATTCTTATGTTTTTTTGTTATTTCACCAAAGTCAGAAATACATAGAAAAAGAACAGCTTTTCTACTGCATTATATTAAACAATTACAGTTTTTCTTTTCCGTTACATTATTTACGATTATATCGATTTTACATTCAATACATTAAAATTTTCTTCCCTTTTGAATAATGCTGAAGTTTTATGAATCTTTTGATTTGTTGATTGGCCTCTAGTCCCATCATTGTCTTTCCCCCGTTTTTTTACCCCCCGCCACGTTAATCACAATTTCCCTAATCCTTTCCAGATCTTCTATCTTCTTTGCGTAATCCACTATGATTTTCTCTTTTTCAGAAATAATGGCATCCTTCTGTTCCTGTATTTGCATGAGTTCATGAAGCGATTGCCGCGCTTCCCGGTATTCAGCCGTGACATCTCCCAATTTCGTCTCCAGTTCCCCGATATAATTTTTGTTCTTGTTGAATCTTTCTTCCAGTGCGACAGCAACCTTAATCAATTCCTGATTTTTGTTGAGGCTCTCCTGCAGCTGACCCTGCAATCTTTCGATATCGGCCGACTTTGTCTCGATTTCCGACAGCAGCTGCTTTTCTCTGCTCAAATGCAGAGAAACTTCTCCCGTTAATTTTTGCAATTCGTAGTCTTTCTGTTTGATCGAAGTTTCCAAATCGGAAACGAGCTTTCGCAATTCCTTTATTTCTGCATTTTGAGTCTTTTTCTCGTTCGCCAATTTGGCTGTCACGTCTGATAATTTTGTCATTAGATCCTTCTTCTCGATGGCCGTACCTTCGATACATTGTTGGCTGTAGAACAGCATCTGGTGAAGCCTCGCCACTTCCGCTCTGTATTGCGCAATTTGATGGTTCATTCCGGTGCATGTTGCATCGGCTGCTTCGAGAGAACATTGGAGTCTCCGCTCGGCGTGACCCATGGCAGCTAATTTATATTCATACAGTTCCATAACGGCAGAAGTTGAAGCATCTCCAATTTTATTATTTTCTTTGGCTTGCTGCAATGCAGCAATGAGTTCGTTCAATCTTGACTCTTGAGCGCAATTATAGAGAGGTAAAAGCTCTTGAAATGAATTCTGCATAGATGGTTGATGAAGTACGGACGCAGTGGGACCAAAAGCAATTGGTTTTATTTCACACATCACTTCAGATAATAAATTCGTGCAATCTTTCGTCCAACCAGGAGAGCTTGTTAATGAAAAAACTTGTGACTTCATTCTTTTGGAGCCACTATAAAGTGAGAGAGCCAAACCAATCTGAACATTTCTCTGTGTGAGTAACTTGACATACAATGTCATCCAATCACTGTTGAAAGTTGCTAATGCAGACACAAGTATCAAAGTCTGTATACATAAATCACTTATATCATTTCTGAACAAATTTTCTTGCTCCACTGGCTCTTGCTTGAGTACAGATTCAAATATTCCACCTATAACTTTATGATTAACACTTGATAAAATTTCTTTCCTTAAATCAGGATAAACTGACATTTCAGCTAACAAAGTAACCAACCCAGTTAATTTTTGTCTCTTTTCAATACTTTTTGGGGACTCTTCTCCACCAGAATCTAAAATTAATAAAAGAGCAGGCAAACCAGTTTTTATTGTTTCTATGATATCATCTTTGACATCTGCTTTTGAATAATTTTTGGCTTGTTCTACAATAGTTTGAATAACTCCCAGAGATTGAATGCTTGTAACCTCATTTTGAATCCATCTTAAACAAGCAGAAGTCAGTCTTGGAAACAATTTTGACATTCCTTCTACATCCATTGTTAATAAAGATGGAAAAAAATTCAAAAGTAAAGATATGCATTCAAGACTAATTTCATCATCAGACTCTTGAATTTCCACAAGTTCAACCAATTTTCTTGTATCTGCATAATAGTTGGGAAATTTTAAAATGACTGTAGAAAAATGTTCATTTTCTTTTACATCCTTAAAAAAGTCAACAATGTGCCTCAATAAAAAAATATCTTTGCTTTCAAAGGCAGCTGTGATAGTATTAAAAGTAACATCCACAAAATTCAAAATATCAATATCTGGAAGGACTCCTTTCATTTGCTCTAAAATAATCAACATCTTACAAACTTGCATTTTTATGTTGGGATTGTCATTTAATCTAGTTATATATTTAATAAATTTTGTGATTTCCACTTTTCTCATAAGCACATATAATGCAGGCAAATTCTTATAGCAAAGATTTACTAAAACTGCAAGTGCATAAGGTTTCAAGTCTTTATCTCCTTCCATAACAATTTGAACCAAAGTCGATATTAGATATGGAAGATGCGCTTCTTGCCACGATATTTTTACACCATAAGTTAATTCAACTAAAACTTGTAACAGTCTTAATTGTTTGTCAGTAATATGATGAGTACCAAGAAATCTAGTGAGTATAGGTATGAACTTGTAAGTATGAATAAGTGCTTTTTTAGCCGAAGCATTAGTGCACGCTTTATGTAAAACTGCTATTGCTGACCAAACGAGCATCGACCTCGATTCCAAACCAGCCATAAGCTCGTGCAGACTCACATAAAACTCTGTAGCAACACTAGAATTGGGATCAAATTCACTTATGTCAGTTGTTGACGCTAGAATTTGTAAATGTCTTTGAAGAGCACTAGAACTAGAATCCGCATGATGCCGAGAGTACTCGAGAGCCGCGGATATAAACTTTTTCATTTCTTGATATTTTTCCATATTTACTATGAATTTGTATATGAATGGCCGATAAACATAAACATCAACATGAATATTGCAGATATTTCCGCACAAACCAAACAACAAACGGTCATATTACGGTAGTGCCAACTCTCTCATACCAAAAATTAATTTCCTTCTTAATATAAAAGTTTTCACATAAATTAAAAATGAAAGAAAATTAGATGAATTTTTTATGTTTTACAAGACTGATAATGTTATTAGATGTAGATTTATAGTCAATAAAAAATTTCACTTTTTTATCAATGAAAATGTTAATTTCATTTTTATGATTTAAATACTGAAAGTAGGTTACTCTGTAATACTAATAATTTTGCATTCTGATGGATTTTTTTCTTTTAATGACTTTAATGTAGGAGTTTTATTTTTTTTCTAGTATATAATTTCATTGGAAGCATGAAATCCAAAGGAGTATATTTTAATATAACACTTTTAAAATAAATAATAATGAAATGAGATCTTCCTTACTAAAAATTATTTTGGTAACCCTACTTGATATTTATATCTTTGAACTCTGTGATTTCTCAATAAAAAATACTGTCAGTCACTGAGTGAGAGTTGTTTTGTTAATTAAATTGTTTAACGTCAATATGGATAATGTTTATATCTTAAATAATAATAGGTAAGTTAAAAAATTGCTCAATATCATCGTTAAAGAAAAATTGTTCGTTTTTCCTCCAATTAATTTTTGATACATAAATAAACGAATATTTCGTCTCTACATTAAATACTATTACTGCATATTATATCGTTTCAGTACTCATAATTTTCTCATATATATTCTATAAACACGCACACACACATATACCTAAATGTTAATGAAAGTTGAATAATTTGTCCCTTAACACTAGCTGTTCTTAAAATAATTTAAATTTAGTTCATTAATTTTGAGAACCATCCTTGGTTCAACTTGTTACACAACACTCCCTAGTTGCTGGGCATTAAATTGGAATGCCAATATTAATCTTATGGTGATTGACTGTGAAAAATTCCATTAAATTATTAAATTTTTTCATGTAATTGCATCTATTATAAAATTCAATTTGGTTTGAACATTTTGCAGAGATTCAGTGATTTAAAACAACATTTAGATGATTTTATTTTTTTAATCATACCTTTTGCCTATTGCTCAAAAGCTAATTAGCAAAACTAAATTTTAGATCTAAGTACTAAACCATATTTTCTATCCAAAATGGATTTATTATAAGAAATATTTATTAGTAAAAAGTCATTGATTTTTATTAGTTTTGGAAAAAAATCATTTCATTTAATCCTGCTTATTAAACAAAGTTCTGAATTAAATTTTTCAAAATTATACATACTATAAAAATTGTATTAATATTTTTGATTTCAGCAAGAGAATATTCTGAAAAAAATTTTAAAGTTAAATGGATCATCATATTCTTTTTCATCTTATAGATTACATGAAAATTTCCAAACTTATATGTCACTAAATAAGTAAAAAATTGACAGCTTTTTTTTTTAAATTATTAAAATAATACTAATTTATTAATTTTGTCAAAGAGCAATATAATTTTGGAATATGTTGAATTCATTCAATAGCAATTTTGAGTACCATAAACACAAAAAAAAGTATAATTCTGATAATATGTTTTTGGAAATTATTTATAATACTTTTTATTGTCATATTACTTTATTATAACTAAGTTATTTGAAAAAGGAGCAAGAAATGAGCTATTACTATTTTATAATCAAGAGGAGAGAAATACTATATGTATAAAAATTTTGTAAATTCATATTTGACATATTCCTAGTAATGGGTGTAAAGGAGATAAAACTATTTATATTTTACTACAGAATATATAAGTTATTATAGAAGAATTGCACCGTTAACTGGCACAAAATATAGGTATCGACTGATCGTCTTTAATAACTTTTCCCCCCACACAGAATTGCGAGTAGTTTAAATATTTAAAAACCTGTTTGTAGAATCTTCAAATATTTTTCCCCAAAATTACCATATAATTTTCAAGAAAATCTGGTTTAGAAATCTTAAATCAACCATATGATGATTTTAAAACTTAAGTTAATAAATAATGTTGTATAAAAAATATTATTCTTCTTTTAATTGTATATTGAAATGATTAAAAATATATAATAAAATAACTTTGAGGCGAATGTAAATTTTTTTCTTTTTGATAATAAGAAAATAAATAATAAG